>CAEFZX010022665.1:0-44962 GCA_903066825.1 Alfaro cultratus | reverse complement strand
AAAGAGTTGAAAACGGAAGTGCTCCAGACCACTAGGGGGAGTCAAAGAAAATAGTATTCATTTCTATGGGACCAGATGCAAGATTCAGAGAAAGAAATTTGAAAGAAAGTAAAGGTGCCTATTACTATATTTCTTTTCAGATACGCCGTCGTATGACGGCGTATTCTTTTCAGATACGCCGTCTTTTTTTTGTTTGCATGTTTTCTCTTTTGCTGCGCATTTGCACCTGTCGGCCACCGTATAGAATGCTGACAAGGAGCTTTGCATAAATAGGCAGTCATTTGTGTAAACAAGCGTTTAGGCACCCCTTAACGGCTACCATGGGAAATTCAAGGATTCCTCAAAGTTGCATAAAATACACAAATAAGTACTCCAGGTATGTTTTTGATGAGGGAATAACAGTATAACATAATATTTTTCAAAAAAAAAAAAAACGTCGATTTTACATAATAGCCCTGGCTGGTCACATGGTTGGATTCATATCCAGTTCTGCGTGGAGGCGCCGCTCCAGTCAGTTTGCTCCATCCTGTCGCAGAGCAACGGCGTCGACCTACTCACGTTTGGCCGTTGGTTTCAACTGCGCTTTTTTAAGCGGTGGACTAAAATTACCATGGACAACAGAGGTTACGGCTCTGGTAAATATCCACAGATTTTTAATACGTTTGTTCTTTAAAAAAAAAAAAAAAAAAACAGTAGCTCTATGTGTTACAGCTACGCTGTGCTAGCTGTGGTTGTGCACATTTGTAGCTTCCCAGCTAAGTTAGCCAGGCCCACTAGCTGTAGCTTCAAATAAAGAATTTAAATATTGCTAACGGACGTTGTTGTGGCGTTCTGTTGTCCATAATTAACTAGGCCGTTTTAATTCAAACTTCCGATATGTTGCTAGCTCTACCACAGGCCTTTTCGCTAGCATGAACGTGACAGCACCGTTGTGGTTAGTGGTCATGGTTCTGCTTTGCTGTTATTTATTTTTTATTTTTTAGCTATGAATAATATAGTGGTGTTGTGTGAGGATTATAGTGTTCAGTATTTAGAACTGGACCTGGCATTTAAAAAGCCTAAGTTTAAACACTGAATGTTAAAATGGCCGCTTCAGTGGACAAGGGAAATTTAAATGTATCGTCTGGTCAAAATACTTGTTAGGTCTTTTGTGATGGTCACGTATTGGTCCACCATTTGATGACTGTTATTATGAAATTGAATATTTTTTTTACTTTCCTTCCTTTTTGTGCAATAATATTTTACAAACCAGTCTTAAGTTAACCAGGGTTTGTTGGTTTCCTCAGACTTACGGATTTTCTGTCTTTCTTTTCTTTTTCTTTTTTTTCAGGTTATTCTAGTTGGGGAGGTGGAAGCTCAGGAAACAGAGGTGAGGAAGTTAATAATCAAACAAACCTTACTAGCAGACTGAAGTTCATTGTTACACATCCTCACTGCTTAAGCGTATTTAATGCACAACTAATGCATGCCACAGTGCGTGTATGACGAGCACAGTTGGGGAGAAGAGTGTAACTAACTCACGTTTACCGGAACCGAAGAGAAGCTAAACTGATGTGCAGTGATGTTTCGCTTAGCAAATAACTCACAACGTGCTTGTTTGTATCATTATCAGCCTTCATTTGATCAGTAATAAATCAACTGAGGTGTTTCATCTTATTACAAAGCTCAAGAACACGGTTTGACGCTTTAAGCACAGGAAAAATAAGCACTATGACTCGACAAGAACAGTAAACTGTTGTAGCAAAGTGAAACAATTATTAAAGGGGCAGTGTTATGTAAAATCGACTTTTTTGAGCTTTACAGCATGGTATGACGTTATTCCCTCATCAAAAACATACCTGAAGCGTTCCCTTGATTATTTGATGCATGTTTGAGAAATCCTTAAGTCTCTCGTGGTAACCGTTCAGCTGTGCAAAACGCCTGGGTGGACCTAGCCCCACCTCCGAGGACAAAGCTCCTCCTCTGAGCTGCAGTTTCCAAGCCGAGCTTCTGCACTGCAGAGCACCTCTCTCTCTCGCAACTCCCTCACTCAGCTCCTTCAGACTACTCCGCAGCAATTAGCAAACACCTGGTTGAGTTGCTCATGAGAATAAGATGAGATGAGCAGATTGCAGATGAGCGTAATGCTGGTAAAAATTATGTTAAAGGGTTAATAGAGGAGCCATGTTGTGATGACTTCATGACGTCGGAGTTTCTTAAAGAGACAGAGGCCCAATTTCAAGGCGTTAAATTGCAAGGTCAAATTAGATTTCTGCAGGATTTTCATATTAACTGAAGTTAACATAGTTACTCCATAGTGCCACACATCACACTGCCTCTTTAAAATCAAATGTCCAAGCCAATTATTAAGGGATATTGGAGTAGGGATGATTCTTGTTTTTGTTTCCTTCCACTTTTGAAGGTTCTGGTGGTTTTGACATGTATGGAGGAGGAGCAGGAGGAAGTTATAAAGACTCCGGAGCTGGAGGATACGGAGGTGGAGGTGGAGGCGGGGGCGGCGGCCATATGAAGCGAGGGCCCTCAGGAGGATCTATGCTCTCATCCTCTGGCACGCACGCAGACGCGGTCATTGCCAAGATTAATCAGCGCCTGGACATGCTCACACAGTTAGAAGGGGGGTTTAGGGGGCCTCGAGGAGACAGGTAACATTGTTTTTCTTTTTAGTAAATTTATTTTAGGTTAAATACCACAGTATATATTGTAATGCACAGCATGGGAATGGTTTGAAGGATAGCCACTTATGAGTTCATCTTGATAAATTAGAAATTATATCCATTATTCAATTAAACTCAGTCTTTTGATTACACACATAAGGTAAGCTTTAGTTTCTTTAAATAAAAAAAAACTTTACTTATCCCAAAGACAAAGATTTGATGTAAGATTTATTATTTTATGTAACTCATTAATACAAAAATTCTTCAAAGCTATTGTTAAATTAATCAAAAGCTAAATTTTTGATAAATTATGAACCAAAAATCTTAATATTCTCTAAGACCAGTAAATAGGTGTTATTATAAAAATGTTGTATTATGACCTTTACAAACATGGGGATATTTTGCTAATTTAATATATGTCCAGTAAATGGCCATTGATATTCTCCACAGGGTTTTAAAAAACATGAAAAAGTTGAGTGGAAGAAAAAATCTCAATATGAAAAAAATGCACAGAAGTAACGGTGGTAATTTTCTTGGAATTTAAGTGATTGCACACACAGTGAAAGGATTTTACTGTGTGTGATGAAGCTGTGTGGTACTGTTTAACTTTGTGAATGAATTTCCTGAAATTAGATTATTTCCAGTCCAGTTTATTGAGCTGTCAATATTCATGGGGTAAAATTTGCTTTGGCTGGATTCCAAATGATCCCATTAAGTTTCCTAGTGCCGCTTGAAACATTGACAGGAAGATCCTGTATCTTTTTTTATTATTTGATTTGATCGTTAGTGATTAAAAAAACAGCTTTAAAGACTTGTGTTTGTGTAGTGCCATGGGCTTTTGTTGGAAGTGGATATATAAATCTTTCAATTCGTTTAAAGAAAACAAACTCTTCATCTGAAGTCTGGCGTTCCTTTGAGTTTCTCCCCAGACAATTTTTATTTTCTGGTCCGTTTCCCTCATCCTCCATGTGACCTAACCTGTGTTCCGGCTTTAGGTTACCCAGAGCGATGAGTTTGCCACTTTACAGAGAGATTATTTATGAATGACGACCCCTTTTTATATACATTATAAATATATCATCCCATTTCTTTGGTGTTCTGTGCAATCTGCTCACATCTCAGGATGTTTCACCGCTTGCCCCTATCTGAAGACGTTGCCGGTGGAGTTTTCTTTCCCAGCCTTTAGCCAGTAAAAACCCCAAACTAAATTGCATTTCTTTAATCTGCAAGAGTTTAAAGTCTAAAGGCTGACCACAAATTGAAAACTGGCTAGTTTCGGATCATCACGTTTTGATCTAATGTGGTTCGTGTTATTTTATTTTATTTTTTATTTTTTGCATACATCTGGATGTGACAGGACACTCTGAGAAAGCAAGATGATGGAGCAGAAGGAAAGAGCAGGTGGAGAAATCTCCATCCTGGCTTGCCCTCCCTGCCTGTCTCGCTCTCTGCTGTGCTATCAACCCTCTTCCCTCCCTCCCTTCCTGCAGGTTTGACGAGTACGAGTCTTTCGACTCGCGCCCCTCCGGGCTCTCCTCCTCCCGAGATCTCTACAGATCTGGCGGCGGTAGCTACGGTTTTGGGGACAGCATGCTGATGACTCAGCGAGGCGGCTCCGGCTTCGGAGGGGGAATTGGGCTCGGGGGAGGAGGAGGCTTTGACAGCCCCTCCTCCTCCTCCTATGGCGTCGCCAAAATGCGACCGAATATGAGAGACTCCTTCGCCGGTGGCCAGGGAGGCGGCTCCGGAGGCGGCGGATGGGTCGGAGCCGGCCGACGTTCCCCCAGAAGGGGCGGGGGCGCCGGGGCCCGAGGAGCCGCAGGAGGGTTTGGCGGCCGCAGGTCCGACCCCACCCCACTAAGCGGGGGTTTGCGGGGAAGCGGCGGCGGGGGCCAGTCCCACCGGGGCCACTCTCCAGGAGGTGGTAGAGGCAAGCTCCCATCCCTCCTGTCCAACCGCATGTACCCCGAGAGCGGTGGCTTCCAGGGCTCTGCTCCGGGGCCTCAGGACTTTCCCGGGAGGCATTTTGGAGGGGGGCCACGAGGCGGTCGCCAGCGAGGCCGCAAGAGACCCCTCATCAAAGTAAGTACCTCCAGCCAAATGAAAACCCCTCCCACCCCACCACCTCTCAGATGCTGGGCGAATGCTGAGCCCTTTCTGACTCCCTCCTTCTTTTACTCTTAGCTGGAACATTAGCCCAACGTGCTAATCCATGCTAGCTTTCCAACTACAGCAGTTTGTGAAATATAACACAAATAATAGTAATAATAACAATAAAAGAAATGTTTGCACATCTAAAATTCATCTACTTTTGATTTTAAAGTGGCCTGAAAAGTTCAGTGTAGTGCAACAAATTAGTCCCAGCTGCTTAATGCTTTCCAATAAGCTACAGGTTGATTATTTTTCCACTGCAATTTTTTTTTGTTCATTTGTTTTTAAATGTATACCATTTTTAAGTTGAATATTCTAAACATTTACAGTCTTGTTTAAAACTGCATTTTATTGTTTTCAACCAAATTCACACAGTACTGCTTACTAGCCGGTCTCTTTTTTTTTTTCTTCTTCGTCTTCTTTTTTTTTTTTTTGTCCAGTTGAAGTTGTGGGTGAACTGCACTAATTGTTAAGCCGGAATGGGGCATTCATGAACCGTCTGGAAACTAGAAAGTTATTGGAAAATAAAATAAATTTGAACTCCTGAGTAGGCATGGGCCGGTATGAGAAATCCTGGAAACGTTTGGAATTGTATATGTGTATTTTCCAGGTCTGGATAATTGGAGAAAAGGAGGTGTATTTCCAAACTTTATTTTACTCTAAAAAGTGTGATTCTAACGTTAGTGTCTTGGTCCTTCCATCTTGCCGTACTCATTTGTCCACTGAATATTTGAGCCATCTTTTATCAAATCATACATCAATCTTTCTTTCTATCTCTGTTTATCCTGTTGTTTCTCCTTTCATGTTTTATAGCTTCTTATCAAACCGTTTATGTTTTTATTTGCACTTTAAAGTTATCCTAAATCGAAGAACTAGAAATAATTTGGGTATGGAAAAATCTAGAATTTTCTCAGAAATAAGCAAGCGTTTTCTGGTGTTTAGTCCAAAAATCACAATTATATATCACATTATTTCATTTTTGCATTTCTACTTAAATCACAATTAGAAAATTTACCGGTCTGTCATAAGCCGTAAGCTGCATTTCCATTGGCTGTAGACTGTGTAAATTGGAGTTGCAAAAAATTTATTTTCTTATTGGAATCGCTTACATTTTTTTCCCCCCAGCTGTCTCAAAATTGGTGTATTTAGCAAAGTGTGATACCTATTTTTATGACTAACCACATTAACAAACTTAATCACGTGGGATTTTTTATTCATTAAATTTTTTTCCATTTCTTTTTAATGGAAATGTCTCGATTGCAAAATTTTCGGCATTAGCGGATTATCGACACATTTTTGTGCACATTTGTCATAGAAACACAGCTAATATTTCTTTGAATATTTTTTAAATGTCTGCTGAGTAAATGGTAAGGCAAATGCTGCTCCATAAACTCTGTTCATTTCTGTCACTTTTTCTGGGATTAAAGGGAGTTGAAACAGAAGAAACTTTTATAATGGAGAATCTTTCGTCATTGTTTGAACCCAGTAACCGGCCCATGCCTAAAGAAACTGAAAGTCAAATGAGTTCAAAACGCAGATGTGTAGTTTGCATGCCTCGGCCGCATTTCTGTGAGGAACTCCCAAGACGATGAGAACAGAAATGCAGTGCAGGTTAAAGTCTAGAAATGTGTAATGATTTTATTTTATCCTGTCATGTCATTTTAATTTGGCTTCGCAGCAGCAGGTAAAGCCGCAGCGTGACGGGCAGAAGAAGAGGAAGACCGGAGGCGACGAGCCGGAGACGAAGATGAACAAGACGGAGGGCGAAGAGGCGGAGGGAACGCAAGGTTACTCCTCAGAAATCCGAGATATGATGATGTCACGTTTTAGAGAAATTTTTGCAGTCTTGTCTCATCTTTCTGTGCCTATTTATTTATTCCACTTTAAACAGAAGAACCAAAACCAGAAGGTGACGACAACAATCCACAGGCGGCTACTGAGGTGAATAGGGAAAGCTTTTTGTCTTGAAGCTCAACCATATTTTTCTTTATTTATTTTTCTGAAATCCATATTTATTTATTTATTATTGGTTAATTGTGACTGCAATCAAATCCCCGTGTGAACGGTTTGACCCCAGTATGATCTGCATTCACAGAATGAGAACAAAGATGTCACAGCACTGCACATCGAATTAAATATGGATGCCGCCATCTGTGGATTATTATTATTTTGTCTTATAAAGTTGAGCAATTTTGGTTGCTTCAGCCATTGCTTGCAACCTAATATATTACGTCTGGCTTCTTCTGGTGTAGAATTATGAGGGATGTGTCGTGTTAATGATGTTAACTACAAATGCTTGCAAAACTATTGCATATGTGTGACAATACAACAAAAATGTGGCTTTCCTGCTGCCATGAAAAAGTGTAATATGGGTCACATTTAGCAGAAATTAAATCAGAGTTGGATGCTATTGTGTGCGAACACAGTATTTCACTCTGGTGCACATTAAATATTAGTTCTTGTGATATTACGACAAAGTTTAAACACTAGCACATAAAATTAGGAATTACTGTGTGTGTCACAAACGAAACTCGATATTTTATCAAATGTATTTATTTTTTTTACTACAGGAAGCGACTCCCTCTGAAGAAGGGAAAACAGGTAATTCCCAACACTAACTTTTAATATTTTTGTCAGAATCTATATTTTTGAAGTGTGAACCTGTTTTCATTTGTGTTACATCTGAAATGTTGATCAGCTACGGCCAAACAGGAAGAGAAGAAGAAGCCTCCGACCCAAGGACAGGAGAAGCAGCAAAAAGCAAGAAAGAGAAGAGGCTTCATGGACAGGTGAGGGGCGGGGCTTAAATAAATGAATCTACTTTCTTTTTCTTTACTCTTTTTATGTGAGCAAAATGGGCTTTTTCTTTTAAATGTTTGAAAATTCTTCATTTTCTGGATATAAGTTTATATGGTGTTTTGTTTTGTTTTTGCTTGACATCACTAGTTTTGATTCAATATTTTTTCTCTCTCTCACGGCAGGTTGATGTTTGCATGTTCCGTCTGCAAGTTCCGCTCCTTCTACAAGGAAGAAATGGACGCTCATCTGGAAAGCCGCTTTCACAAGGACCACTTTAAGTTCCTCTCCAACCAGCTGTCCAAACCAACCACAGACTTTCTGCAGGTGGCATCTCATAGTCATGAAGTTCATTCGCAATTTTAAAAAGTAAACTGGGTCCCTATTGATCTGTTTCCTTCAAATCCTCATTAAAAAAATGTTTTATGTGTGTCATTTTGTAGGAGTACATGCAGAACAAATTCAAGAAGACGGCAGAGAGGGTCGGCCAGTTAGAGAACCACAGCGCCACCATCTGTCAGATATACAGAGAGCAGGATCTCACCCGGGGTAAGCGCTTCCTTCGGCCTTTTGTGCATCAGAACGACGACGCAGCAGCGGCGGCGTGTGCTGATGTTTTCTCCTGTGGTTCAGAGCTCGGGATGGAGCATTTCATGAGGAAGGTGGAGGCGGCGCACTGCGGAGCCTGTGACCTCTTCATTCCCATGCAGCCCCACCTCATTCAGAAGCACATCAAGTCTCCAGACCACAACTACAACCGGAAGGTACGCTTTCACTGAAACCTGATCTGTTCCTTTACAGTATTGGAATAGCATTTGGCTTATTGTTTCACACCGTGATTTTAAACTTTTTTTTTTTCTTGATCTCCAATGGAGAAGACATATTAAGAAATATTTTTAAAGATCTTCAGATTCTTTGGTTCCATCTTCTGCTGTAAAGTTTTTATTTTTCTAGATCTACATTTTTGGTTTACTTGCAAGTGCAGTGTTTCCCCCAGAAAACTTGCTAAGCCCGGTGGTCGGGGCGCCGAGACTGTTTACCGGCGGTCCACAGTGTTTTTGTATTAAAAGATGTTAAGTAGACAGGAAAAGTAAAAATATTACTGGGTAATTATATGTTACGGGAAGACATAGCCAGTGAAACGATATTTAAATCCACAACTAGTCTTAAAAACAACAAATCAAAAAATACAATTAAAATGAATATCAATTATTTGCACTTCTGTTTAATCCAAATTAAGTCAGCAGCTCCATCAGGCCTTCAGGGGCCCCATAAATGCTAATATTTTAACAAAAACCACAGATAAATAAATGTAACATTTGTTTATTGAGATTATCAATGCTGCTGAATTTGATTTAATGGTTTCAGTATACATCAATTAAAAGAATTTAAATTGTTCTTTTAAAACAATTGTTTTAAATTGTTTTAAGGATCTTAAGGATTACTTTGTAAAAGTTCAAAGAACAATATTCATAGTTAAATTGTTTTGTTACCATAGCTACAATCTGATGTTATGAGTTTAATCTTTTGGTTTGAGCTCTGTTTGTTCACAAATACAAATTAGTAAACTGCAATTATAACTTATTGCTTTTTAGGTTGGCCAATTAAACTACTCCCCTTCTCCCAGATTTCAATAAATCTAACACAGAAGCTGTTAGAGTTGCTGATGATTTTTGCAACAAGAGGGGACCCTAAGTCAAATTCTGCTCCAGGCCTCGTACAGCCTTGGACCGGCCCTGCATGATGAGTTAAATCCGCTGCACTGATGCAGAGATGCACAACAATTAAGGGAGATTTAATTCAGTGCTGCTAATGTGGCTTTAGTAGATCTTCCATTTCGTGTCTGTTGAGTTTTTAATAAGGGCCACAGAAGCTGATGCTCAAGTTTATGGGATGAGTTTTTCAAATCTCCGCGCGGCCGTGCGCATTAACTCTGGCTGACTAAGTGGAAAAAGTATTTGATATGGTTTGATGCTTCGTGTAACCGGAAAAATAATACTAAAATTAATAATAAAATAATATAAAACCAGCCTGACGAGGCGAGCCCGAAAGCTTCTCACCGGCTGAACCTGGATGATGAGGTCAGCGCCGGTTCGTTAACCACTAACGCTCCGACCAACCAGGACCACCTGCATAAACTTTATCAGCGCAGACGGCGCTGGGCAGCGTGTTGAGGTGGAAAAGCCGCACAAAATTCTCTGTCCACAAATATAAATCATTCTCACCACTCGCTCAACACACCTCTGAAAGCCACTACAAGTTACTCCTGAGGTTCACGTAGAGCTGCGCAACCAGAGCTAACGCGGTGGGGTTTAAACTCCTACCTTGATCAAAAACTCTGGAAAGAAACATAATTCCTCAAAGGGGGTTGATGTAAATATCTATACAGGTCAGCCTGTGTCCAGTTGGAGTGAAAGGAGGCTAACTTAATCCAGCTGCTCCAGTGCGCGAGGGAATGCGCAGAGGTGCCAGCGATGTGATTGGTCCGGCTTTAAATGCATAAACTATAAACCTATTTTCTATAAACATATCTCTTAGGAATAAATCTGTTCCGCCAGTGAAACGGTCAGAGCAACAGAAACTCTTGCAATCCGGCTTTAAAAAAAAAAGTTTATAATACACTGGGGGAAACCCTGAAGTGTTTTGTGGCGACTTATTAATATTTTTCATGTAATTTCTTTGTTTTAATTGCCCTTTGTGTAAAATCTGTAAAAATGTTGTTTTTAAGGGCATGATGGAGCAAGCGAAGCGTGGCAGTTTATCAGTGGCTCGAAGCATCCTCAACCACAAACTGATTGGAAAGAAACTGGAGAGCTACCTCAAGGTATGTGAATCATTTTTTTATTTACAATAATTTTATTCTCTCTTTTTTACAGTTTGATTTTTTTATTATTATTTTTTACAATTTTATTATACATTTCATTTACTATTTTTATTTGTTTTGCTATTTTTTAACTTACTATTATTTTATTCACCTTTACTATATTATATTTGCAATTCTATCTTATTATATTTTTCATATACTATCTTGTTCTGTTTAAGTATTATTTTTGATTTATGTACTATTATATTATGCATTATAATTTTAATGTTTTATTTACTGTTAAATTAACTATTTCATTAACTGTTATGTTTATTAACAATTCTGTTTTGTTTGCTATTTTAGCATTTTATTTACTGTTTTTGTACTATTAGATTTGTTTCCTTTTTTTTGTCTTTTATATACCATTATATTACATTACTGTTGTTTACTGTTTTATTTACTATATGTTTTATTAACTTTTAATAAAACTACATGTTTTATTAACAGTTAACCATTATTTTCCATCCATTATTACTGAAATGTGAAATATTTGAAAATTAATAACTGTTTCTATTGATAAAGTAATCATGACTGTAATTTATTTTCTTATTACCATTGTAGTAAATGTGCATTGAAGTATTGTCTCGTTGCCAGGGTGAGAACCCATTCACTGGGAACCAAGATGAGCATGACCCGGAGGACTCCATGGCGATGGACGTGTCAGAGCTGGAGCACACCGGGGAGGCGGCTGAAGGTCAGCCAGAAAACCCAGAGGTCAAAGATGAGTCTGTGGCTGAAGGAGAAGCTGCTCAGGAGGCAGAGGGGGAACAACCATCAGCTGCTGCAGGGGAGGAAGAGGAGAGGATGGAGGATGAAGAGCAGCAGCAGCAGCTGGAGGAAGCGAACCAGGAAGAGGAAACGCAGGAAAACCATGGAGTAGAAGAAGGTTTCGAGATTGGCGAGGAGGAGGACGAGGGATACGTAGTACACGACGAAGGAGAAGAGGGATTCCATGGCGACGAGGAAGGAGCGGAGGAATGTCAAGAATGAGCTCTCCTTCCTTCTTGTGAGCGTTTTAATGTGAATATATCTGGACCAGCTGCTGAATCAGTCCAGTTAAATCAGCTGTACATACTTCTGCTGTTTTTCTTTGGTTTTTATTGCTTTAGGAATACGTTTTCCACTTCAGGTACTACTATTCACTAAGCTCGACTAAAAGTGGCGATGTTTCTTTAAGCAACTCTGATGCATGACTGTGTTCCAGTATGTTTAAGACGAATTTGTAAAGTAGCTTTTTTCGGGACAAACAGGTGGCCTTGCTGGTTCCAGTCTTAAATTGAATAATAAATGCTTGTGCTGTCTTCACTCTCAATGCAACAAAAACTTGGATTTCTTTTTTTCATTTAAACCTCAAAGGCAATATAGGTGAAAATATCAAACTTTTATCCTTTTTGTTGAACATTTCTCATTTCTTTTACAAGCTATCAGTATTGTAATGTTCCAAGATTTTTATTTTATTTTACTTTTGTAGTGGCATGGTGACCCAGAATTGACCTATTTGTGATCTGCAACTGAAACTTTACAGCAATGTGAGCTTTTTAATCTTCCAGTGAATTTAACTGTTGACATTCAGAATAAATGGAAAAAAAGATGACTATTTGTTTCACCTGAGAGAAATAAACTTGTTCAAAACAAATCTGATTCTTTGCCATCCTTAGGATTGTTGTATCTCAGTGTGTCTCAATTAAACTTAAATACTTCCTTTAAACTTTGAAGTTTTAGATTACTTTTTAAACCTACGTTTTGGTTGAGTGTTTTCATGCTCTAACTTTTTACCCAACCTTTGATTGCTTGAGTTTGACCTATTGATTAAAAATTATGTTTGGATTTGAGGTGATCATCTCAAGGTACTATATAATTAAGTGTAAGGTGAAATGTTTTAAGGAATTATCCCAAAATGCATCATGCATTTTGTCAGCTTTGTTTCAAAACCAAATCTGCATTTATGTCACTTTTAACAGTGACATAAATTGTAAATTAGAATAAGAGTAATTAAATATATAAGCATGCGTTTATTCACTTTTTGTGTTGTGGCTTGGTCTTTAGTTTTAAGGAATTTATCTGCAGCTGTTAATTTATTGTTGAGGCAGTTTTCTTCTCTGGACGGGAGCTATTACGAGGTGTTGCGTGATCGCACCAGTGGGAGGAGCGAGTCTGTAGGTGACATTTTCGTCTGGCACACATTCGCCCCGCCCCCTTTACGTCTGGCGTCATCGACGTCGAACGGGACTGTTTGTTCTGGATTTGGGGCGAGGAAGGTCTATGGGCGCTGACAAGCGACTGAACCAGGTAAAAATAGTCTTTAATGGTCCCGTTTGGATGACGGCCGCGTATCAAACAAAAGCGTACGACTGCGGGGGCCTGCTAAAGTGTTTAAAATAGTCTTCGTTGGCGTATTTTCCGTGCTGTCAGTGAGTGCTTCAGCAAGCGGAGCATGAGCTGTCCTCGCAGGCCTTGTACCGGTTTGGCTACACGGGATATATGTCGTTCTGCCTCATATTTGTGTGCGGTTTCGTCTCCTCGTGCACGTTCTGTGTCGTATCTCCCACGTCTGGGTACTTTTGTTGAGGTGACTTACGTGACAGGTGTCACTCGGTGCTGTCATTGTACATGTTAGCGGCAGGTCGCTGGGACGCTAGTCAATTAGCTGCTAGGCTGTTTGTTTGTAGCCCCGTAGGCCGTATTCGTGACATAAGTTACGTCCGAATGGGTGCGTAGATTATGCACTATGGCGCAGAAACTCATGTGAAGGGCCACGTACGGTGTTTCGAGAATACCACCAGTGCTGTCGGAGTGGTATTCTAAAACGCTGTTTACGTACACAGCTGTCACTTGACCACGGTGAACAAGGCGACCCACAGTCATGGAAGGTTAGTGAGGAAAGGTTTGCAGCAAGCTGGGTTTTTAAGCTTTTGTTTGGGTCAAATTGCGCTACGAATTTTAATAGACAAATTTTATGGTGGCGAACCAAACAAATATAGTATTTTTTATTACCTCAGTGTGTGGAGGTTGTAGCCTTCTTTAAAGTACGCTATGTATTCTTTATCATAGATCCTATTTTTTTAAGTAGCGCTATGAACCTAACCATATTTTAAAAAAATTAAGTGCTATATTAAACATTGTGCTGTTAATTTAAGAGTATATCACAATTTGTCGCTCTTAAAATACCTGATTTGACTACGCTGTTTGCAAAATTGTCTCCTTTTGACAAAGTCATCATTAGTAGGTCAACAAAATATTGGTCTGAAGTTATAGTATGTTATTGAAAAAAGGATTAAAAACTTTCAAATGATACCAAGATTATGTGTATATTAAAGATTTAAAATGAAATTCAGTGTTTAAAGCTGAAGTTGTGAAATCTGTAGAATTGTGAAAACCAAATCGTACAAAAATAAATGTTAGAATGTGATTCATCATCTTTATTACAGACACAAATAGGTCCACATGAGAATAAAAGGAAAATGAACATTTATCCAGTTTAGTCAATCCATATATCATAGTTATTCTGTGGAATAATTTCGCTATTTATTTTTTTTTATATATTTCCAGGAATAAAAACAAGCTCTAAGATGTTTCCACCTTAAAACTAAGCATGAACTTTAAAAACCAAAACACCCGACAATTATTAAATTGCTTATTAAATGGCTTTCTGATGAGATAATTTACAAAGTTTGCTTGTGACAAAACATAACCATAATTTCTTTTTTTTCTGAGCTAAAAATGTTTGGAAATAAAGAATAAAATTTGTTTATGCCATTTTTCGTTTATGCCATTTTATTCAACCACAAGCAGTTGAATAAAACCACTTGTGGTTTTAAAATGACTTACAGTAAAAATGTAAGCCATTTTAAATATCCTTTAATGACACACACAATAGTGGAGGACTGAATCAAAATGTACAATAAACACCTTCTGATGTAGTTGAAGCATTTAAATAAACAAGCTTGCTCTTATTTTATAGAATGGCACTGAACGTAGTGAAAATATACATTGAGCAACGGCAAACAAATAATTATAAGATGTTAATATCACAGTTATACATTTTAATATTATCCAGCCCTAACCGGAAGCTATTGCTAGCTAATTTGCCGGGCGATTGGCATTGTTGGCTTGCAATCTTTTGTTTGTCCTAATAACTGTAATAGACGGGACTCCTGTTATTTGAATGATGAATATGATGCATGTCTTTATCATAAACAAGAGAAATGACTTTATAATGAAAGAAGTGGGAAGTGTCACATCTGCTCCAAACTTTTACTTTGACTTTTATTAGACTTAAAAACTGAATGAACAGTATGTTAGTTGTTTTGAAGCCATACCTTTTTAGAACCGTGGTTGAAAATAGAAAATGCCTGGAGTAAAAATTATAGTCAGATTATGAAATAGTTTGTTCCTATTTTGGTGGAAACTGGATTTTATGTTTACTAGTTAATATTGTATGTTTACCCTGTTCTGTTATTGGATATTAAAAATTACAACTTGCAATAGCAAGTAAAAGAGATCTCAGAAATTTAGAGATTTTAGCTGCATAATGAAATTAATAATCAAGAAACCTGTCTAATTAAACTCTGATCAGATTTTTTTTTCTAACGCAACTTGGTCTGCTGGTCACAGTATCGTGTAATTATCCTGTTTTCATGTACACTAGATTGCACCACCATTGGTTAACTCAACGTTACCCTCTTTGGTTACTTAACGACATCGGACATGTCTTGTCTTAGACCTCGGGCGCTCACTCTTTCTCTCTCTCTCTCTCGCAGGTTTGACACTCGCCTCTCTATGTGTTGTGGTTTCCCCGAACTCACAGCGTGTCGCTGACAAGCATCCCGTGTTTCCTCAGAAAGGTGCCGCCTCACCAACTGAGATATGATTACACTAGTGGAGTAGACCACAGCGGCACAGCATCAACCATGTGAGTTTCACAAAGATCATTTCTCAGATCAGGTCAAAATTAGCAACACAAAAGTGCAGGAGATGTTACACAATCTGGGCCAGTGATTTATTCAAGTTTAAAGCATAAACGGAGAGGAGCTCATCAAGGACCTATTATATTGAAAGCTGCAGAAAAGTTAGCACTGCTGTCATCTCTAGCATCATCTAATGAAATCCAAAGTTTCCGCTTTGATAGTTTAGTCAGGCCAACTTAAAGTTTGCTGTTCAGTTGCATCGGAATCACGACTGGCTGTTACAGAGTGCTTAATGTTATAATGGTGTGGTTTCCTGGGAAAACCTGCATGGAACTGATACTTGATCCAAGACCAAGAGTGCTGTGTTTTTATTTTAAAGGGACAGTTTTATGTAAAATCAACTCTTTTTTTTTTTAGCTTTACGTCATGTTATATTGTTATTCCCTCATCAAAAACATTCCTGGAGTGTTGCCTTGAGTCTCTCATGCATGTTTGAGAAATCCTTTAATCTCCCATGGCAACCATGCAGGTGTGCAAAACGCCTGGGTGGACCTATCCCCACCTTTGAGGACTGGTTCCAAACACCTAGTGGAACTTGAGCTCATTATATGAGCTACTTCTCAGAGCAACGCTGGTAAAAAATACTGTTAAAGGGTTAATAGAGGAGCAATGTTGTGATTATTTCCTGAAGGTGGAATTTCAGAAAGAGCATGAGTTTCTTAAAGAGACAGAAGCCTAATTTCAAGTCGTGAAATTTCTTTTAAGTCATATTTGATGTATAAGCATTTTTATAACAACTGAATGTAACATGCCTGAAAAATACATAATACCGCCCCTTTAAGCTATCTGAAACAATTGCATAAATGTTGACATTACCTTTTCCTGCTAAAGCTTACCAACACAAACTCCAAAGCTTTACACATTCAATATTCTAAATGCTAGACCCTACTGCTGTAATTTTGAAAGCTATAGTGAATCGGATTAAACACACTGACATTACCTTTTCACTTAAATTTTGAAATATTTCCATTGTAGATTGAGGACTTGTATGGAATCATTTAGTTTTAGCATGGTGTTTAGCATGGTGTTTTGCACGAGAGACCAAATGCATCTGGATTCAGTTTAATGCCTGTTTAATGCTGGCTTGTTTTGATATGGCCACTTTTTATGCATGTTAATGCAGCATCACTAGTACTATGTCAAAAAGCAAGCTGAAAGTATAACATTTTTAGCAAGCTCCCTTCGGCTTTTCACAAATTTGCAACGGAGAAGCTCGTGTTCCGCGCTCATGGGAGTTTTCACATCTAAAGCTGGCATCACAGAACCACATGGATGCAGAGTGGAAGTCAGTGGAGTGGGTTGTAAAATCTGTGTTTAAAAACTTTAAAAAGATTAAACTCCATCGGTGACGTGTGACTCCCTCTCGATTTTTTTTATTTGTTTATTTCCACTTCCAGGCGTCACCTTTACTGATGAAACTACCGTTGTTTGAGGTCCGGCAGTCTGATCTGTAGGTTCACATCACCTCAACAAGTCAAGCGTATCTTTATGGGAAGAAATGAGGCGCGTGGCACACTCCACTGCACTAGTCCCGGTGTGTTGCGTTTTAAATCAGCCGATCAGCCGCTCACACACTTTCATGACGTCTCTGCATCACACCTTCAAACCAGATTACACATCTGATTTGACGTGTAATCTGGTTTACACATCAAACCAGAAGTGTAAACCAGATGAGATGATATCTCACCTCATACAGCAGAGATTAGATATTTACATACATATATACACAAACATTTTCTTTACTGACTGTTTAATAGGATTAAATGCCTGTTGGGGATCATTTAGAATTTCTGAAATCAATTCTGTTTGCTAAATTCTTGAATGATTGAACAGAATTAAAAATATTTGATTTAAATGGAACCACATCTGTTTATTAGCTTGCGTGAGATCATAAGAACAAAACGAAAGAATAAAGAAGAAAGTATAAAAATACTCTTGTTTTTAGCACACGAAAAAATGTTGCCAACACTCCCAGAATTTAAAAAAATGTTTTTTAAAGAATTTATGTTAACATCTGGTGGCAACAGTAAGTGGACCTGCATAGGGCTGTCACTCCCTCATCTGGCAGCTTGGAGGTTTTATTGAAGTGTTTGGGTGACGCTTAGTTTTCTTTTGTTTGTTTTTTGGTTTTGTTTTTTTGGGTGGGGGAGGATAATCAGAATTCACTCTTGCTTTTTAAAAATAATAGTACATTCTGTGAGTTTGTGCCATTCTTTATGTACAATGAAACGTTTTGCAGTTTTCTTTGTTGTTGTTTTTTTTTTGGTGAAGTTGAAATTACGGTTACTGACATTATTGTCTTGTGTTTTCATTTTATCTGGAGTCATCAAAGCTGTATTTACTCCTTTGTGTCCAAACCAGCAGTAATATTTGTTAGTAAGGATCCACCAATTCACTTTTTATTTCTTACATCCGATACCGATACAGACATCTGAGGTTTAATATCGGCCGATCCGATACAGAAAAACAGTGCTGAATTGACGGGTTTTTTTGTTTGTTTTTAAATACAGACACAAATGTACCGAATTAAAAATTAATTTGCTAGCTCTGCGCCAGTACAGCACACTTAAATACACAAACAGATTCACAAGCTTGGTCAAACATTACACGGGATGTAAAAGCATAACTTTAATTTGTTCACTTGATTAGTGCAATTAGGAGAAAAGCAACCAATCTAAAATATATAATAAACTGAAACTGACAAAAACAACAGGTAAAAAATAAACCGCAACAAACCTTCTTTCAAATGGTTCAGGAAGTGTAAATATAAATTATAAATGTAATGTAAACTAAATAATAAAGCATGACGTCACACAGAGCATAAAGCATAGAATTAGATTGTATAGTTCCGCCCTTCTGGATTGGGCACATTGTCACCAATACCCAATGTAGACTCTATTTTGATATCTTTATTGATACAGATATTAATATCGGATTGGTGCGTCTCTACTTATAATCAGCACTTTTTAGTGAAGTTTAAGAAGTTCGCAGCTTTTATTTTGTCATTTTCTTTAGCCTTGTTAATTGATGAAACACAAAGTACATAAAGACAAAGTTAGCTGCAGTTTCTAGCTCTAAGTTGAGGCTTTTTGTTTCTGTTGCACCCAGAAGCCTTTAAGGTTTGAGCAGAAAACCAGCAGTAAATTATTAAAATATCTGCTCAAGCGTTGGCTTTCTGTTAGTTTTGCGTCTTTCCGTCAATGGCAGTGCCCTTGATGTTGTTTCACAATCGTCCTTTCAGAGGGTCAAAGGAGGAATGTAATGGCGTGAGGGGGTTCCCCCCACTACAACCTGCCCCTGCCAGGTCCAACCCATCTCACCTGTCTGCTCGGTCACTGCAACCCTCTGCTGTGATGGGAGACGGACTGGAGGCGGGCAGCAGCCAGCACCTCTCTGCCGCCACGCCGCATCTCTCCTTCAACCCCCCTCCTCCAGAAACATGGAACCCTTCCAGACCCAAACGACAGACCAACCAGCTGCAGGTAGCTTCACTTCAGCTCGTCTTCATGTCCCCAGTAGCCTGCGATTCCCCTCGAACCAATAATTTTCTTTTTGTTTTGTCTGTCCTCTTTTCAGTACTTGCTTAAAGTGGTGTTGAAGACATTATGGAAACACCAGTTTGCATGGCCCTTCCAAGCACCTGTAGACGCAGTGAAACTTAATTTGCCTGTGAGTCGTGTTTATTTTTTACGTACCTGAAGTCGCTACGTATAGCCAGTGTTGCCACAGAAGCTTATGCCAAGTTCATTTTACATGCGAGCACCACACAGCCGTGCAAATAGATGGCTTCTACTCATAAACAAATCAGAATTGAAAGATTAAAGGAAATAAATACTTAAAGAATTAGCTGAAAACAGATTAGTTTGTTGGTATAAATATGACTACTTTAATCTTGTTTTGTCCCTGTAGTAGTTGGATTTTTATATTGGATTAATAATTGTTAAAATATATAGTGGGAGCTTTTAGTTTTAGTTGACGATTAGTTTAATTGATCAGTTTATGAATGAGGCAATATGGACTCAGTTTTATCATATTTTGTGGTACTTTTTTCGATAATAAAAGTAGCTATAAGAATAATTTATTACTACTTTTTTATGTAGGTTACTATATGGCTGCGACTGTGTTGTATCAATTATAACCCCATGAACACAAATACTGCTCTTGACAAACATTCCCATTTGTAATATGCTTCTTTAGGATATCAGTCACATTAAGAAATATGATTTGTACCATTAAACTGCACAAAGTAACTGCGTTTAATCACATTTTCAAATGTATTGCTATTGAACTTACAGTGGAGAAAATAGTAACAGTAACAATCCTGATAATATGGACAGTTTTTAATTGTAATTTAATTTGGATTTCTTCAGTCCACCTTACACAGAGTTGTCATTTTCTTTACTTTTGTCCTGGTTTTTCCCCCCAAAGGACTACTACAAGATAATAAGGAGTCCTATGGACATGGGCACCATAAAGAAACGTCTGGAGAACAACTACTACTGGAATGCCCAGGAGTGTATCCAAGACTTCAACACAATGTTCACAAACTGCTACATCTACAACAAGGTCAGCCGAGGTCACACGCTGAAATCACACTTAACCTTCACGAGCGACACATTGTGTTCTTCTTTTACAACATTACAGAAAAACAGGGCTTTAGTTCATCTGTTATAAGAAATGTTTCAAAAACATTTTAAGAATAAGTTTGTGTACCACACAATATCTTGCAAAATCGTTCCATTTTAAAACTTTTTGTTGCGTATCAAACCCCAAATCTCAGTGTATGTGTTTGGATTTTATTGTAAAAGTATGGTTTCAGTCTGAAATGCGCTCTGGTTTTCATGTCGTCTCACTTCTTCAGCCTGGGGATGATATCGTACTTATGGCCGAGGCTTTGGAAAAGCTCTTCCTGCAGAAGATCACAGAGATGCCGCAGGAAGAGGCAGAGATCGCCGTGGTCAGTAAGGGTCGTCGTGTAGGGAGGCGAGAGCCCTGTGAGTAGATTTATCTTCAAATACACGTTTAATGACGAACATCTGAAATCTGGCAGATGTAACGTGGAAAGTAGCTGAGACTTGTTTTCATTGATGTGTAAATGGTGCTAACCTGACTCGTTAAGCTTATCAGGACACATACAGGCTTAAACTTGCCTTTGTGGAACAAAATTCTAATGGTTAAATCAGGTTTTGTTTGTTTGAAGCGCTTCAGGTGTGTGATTTTCTGTTATTTGAAATGATGTCATTTGTCTTACATGTGTAAGACACAGGGTTCCTGCTGATCCTAAAAAGTCTTGACAGGCATTGAATTCATTGATCTAAAAATAAGGCCTTATAGCTGCAGTATGTAACTTTGAGTCAGGTTTGTGATGGTATGGTATGAGACAGATAATCTGTGAAAAATCGAGCTTCTCTGCCTTCTCATGTTGCTCCTAGAGGTAACTAGAAACATCCAATCAGAGCCAGGAGGTGGGTCTTTACTAGGGTGTATTTCAAATATTTAAATAAAAAAAATAATCAATAGTTATCTATTGACTGATTAAACGTTTATTTCGTGCTATGTTTTTCAGCCAAATTGTCCAGCCCTATCTTAAAAAAACGAGGAGGACAGGGTTTCCCCCAGTGTATTATAAGCCTGACGGGCCACCAGGCTTTTTTTGTGCCCCTACCAGGCTTAATATTGCTTATTTATTTAAGTCTTTTTAAAATGTTTGCGTTTTTTAAGATTTTATAGATGGTGTTCAGGCATTAATCTTCCAATCTTTAAATAACACATAATTATCAAGTGATATTTTTAAATTTCCTGTCAACTTTAAACATTTTTTAACTCAAAAACACAACGGCCCGCTGGATGAATGACTGCCGAGCGCCCCAACCACCAGTCATAGCAAGTTTTCTGCGGTGAACCTTGGAGGAAATATTTGCTTACTGGGGTATTTTTTTAATTTGTGCTTACTGTGAAGTTTGTCTTAAATGTTATTTAAAGTGGCATTAAAAAAGTCTTGGAATTTAACTTGCTTTTAGCCAGGGGTCTCAAACTCCAGTCCTGGAGGGTCGGTGTCCTGCAACTTTTAGATGTGCCTCTGCTGCACCACCTGAATAGAATAATTAGGTCATTAGCAAGGCTCTGGAGAACTGATTTACACAAGGAGGAGGTAATTAAGCCATTTCATTCCAGCGTTTTGTACCTGTGAAACATCTAAAAACTGCAGGACAGTGTCCCTCGAGGACTGGAGTTGAGACCCCTGCCTTAAGCTGTAGGAACCCTGAAAACAGCACTCCATTTGGTATTTCTCTTCCCTCTTGTCCTCACACATCCATCCTTCGTTCCAGCTCTGATGACTATGTCGGATTCAGGCCAAGAGTCATCTTCTCCATCAACGACCCCGCATACGAGAGGCTTTTCATCGCCCTCAACCACTCCACATACCCGTGGTACACCAACCCTCCCCTTAACCCAACCTTTACCTCAGCCCCTCGTCCAGCCCTTAACCCAGCCCTTAACCCAGCCCTTAACCCAGCCCTTAATCCAGCCCTTAACCCAGCCCTTAACCCAGCCCTTAACCCAGCCCTTAACCCAGCCCTTAATCCAGCCCTTAATCCAGCCCTTAATCCATTCCTTATCTCAACCATTACCCCAAACCGTACCGCAGTCTTTAGCCCAGCCTTTAGCCCTCTCCCAAATCCAGACACAACCCCCGCGGGTGCCTCCCACACCCACAAACCACGCTTCACATATTGGACCCCAGTTCTCCCTCTCCACCCCAGACGTACTAGCCCAAGGCATGACGTCTGTCCCCCCTCCAGCCATGACACACCCGGGCCTCCATCCTTCGCCGGTGCTGCAGAGCTCCCCGGCCCTCATCAAGGTAACCAATGACTTCACGTTTCATTGTGTTACACGCATCTAAATATTTCTGTTCTGACGGAAAACCCCAACTCCACGTCAACAGCAAAAGAAAAGCCAGAAGAGGAAAGCGGACACCACCACCCCCACCGCCAACGACCAGCTAAGTGAGTCGCCCCCGGTGTCCGACGTGACCCGGCCTCGCCGAGACAGCGCCCGCCCGTCGAAGCAGCCCAAACGGGACTCGTTGCAGCCGGACTCCCAGCATCACATGGGCGGAGGCCTGGAGATGGGCACCACGGTGACGTCCAAGCGCCAGGATCAGCTCCGCTTCTGCGCACGACTCGTAAGAGAGATGCTGTCCAAGAAGCACATGGCATACGCCTGGCCTTTTCACAAACCCGTTGACGCCAAAGCTCTGGGCCTGCACGACTACCACGACATCATCAAGCACCCGATGGATCTCAGCACCATCAAGGTAACCTCTTTTTATTATTTTTTTAACGTCTAGGGTTACTTGTGCAATAACTTCTTAGGATAGAGTGAATCAGCTTTCTACAGTTTAATCTAGATATTTACATACTGTATAAAAAAAGACATCATTAGCTGCGTTTCCATTACAAATGTGTGCAGAACTTTGTCAATATTTCGCTAATGTCGCAAACTAATTCATTGTGTCATCATACTCCTACCACTTCCTGTCGTCGTCTTCTTTGTTTCCTCCAGCAGCAACATCCGGTTGTTGATCACATGACTTGTGTGATGTGAAAAAAGTGTTTCCAATTCAGGTTTTGCAAAATGTGTTAATGTCATCGCAGCTGAAAAACCACCTCATTCTAGTACAAAAACCTTTTTATCGAAAACGTTTTTCTAAATTGTCATGTTTCCATTAAGCAAATTTCTTTGCGCAACTATATAGTGAATGGAAACACAGTTAGTGTCTGACATTAAAACACATTGTTTCAGGTGTGTGAGGAGAATCTTAAATTATTTCTATTTGTCAACGACTGGAATATGTTTTTAGTCTACTTGAAATATTTTTCAAATTTAGAGATTATGTACCCCTTTCAATAATTTGTGAAAGCCCAACAATGATGTCAAGGCTTTGGTTGATTCTATTGGTGGGACTCAAATAAAGATTTTAAGTGAATTGCAGGATTTGTAATTAATCTCATTTTAATCCAAAATTATTATCTAGAAAATGAACTGAATGATCTGAGTTTTTATAAATAATTTCACAATTCTAAATTACCAAAAACGGGAAAAGTCAATAGATTTAATGTTAGAATGTGTGAATTTCTGTTGACTCATAATCTTAGTTATACATTAATTTGAATCAAATAATATTTTTAAATGTTTTATCATAAATATTTTGATAATTTTTTTCCTTCAGAAAAAGCTGGATAACAGGCAGTACAGAGACGCCGAAGAGTTCGCTGCAGACGTCCGGCTGATGTTCTCCAACTGTTACAAGTACAATCCTCCAGATCACGACGTTGTTTCCATGGCGCGTAAATTACAGGTAAATACAGGGGAGCGAAAAAAAATCAGGCATTATGAATTTATTCATCTGATTTTAAAAAAATAAAAAAATCTGAAAGACTCCAGACAAACACAACTTATGATATGCTTCTATTTGGGATTTTACGAGGGAAAATGTTCTGTTCGCATTATTTCTGGTGGGATCACCACTAATGGTTATTTTCAAAACAGTAATCTGTTGGCCCATTTTTAAAATAATCAAGGTATTCTACATGTTTGCTCTTTCCTGTTTAAAACAGCTTTTTATTTCAATCTATTTTTTTACAAAGTGAATTCATTTTTCTATCCCACAAGATAAAATGTACACAAAACTTTTCTCTTTAAAAAGTGAATTATATGTGAAAAGCACCATTGCAGCTTCATACAAATACATTTGTACATTTCAGTGTAATGTGTATTTAAAAATAAAAATCCTAGAGACTCAAAATGTCAAAACTTTATGAGGCTTACCTGGGAATAAACAAGTAATAAGTCTCGTTTCGGAGTGCAGCTCCAAAGAAAAAAAGACATATTTATTATGTGTATGTATTATTTTATGATGCTGCTTGTGGAATTTGTATGACATCCACATTATCTACACTAATAAATGTTATTAAAATGGGATGTAGAAATTTATTTTGGGTTTCCGTGCATGAAACACAAACTAACACAATAACAGGAAACTGTAGCAGATGATCTGTCTAACTTGAACTTTAGACTCATGTTGTTTTTTTCTGTTTCACCTGCACTTTGCTGCAGTTTCAAAAAAAGTTTCAACTTCAAGCCATTAAACATCAAAATGCTTTTATTCCTCATTAGATGGTAATTAGATGCTCCGTCTACCATGTTTGTTTTGTGTGTTGCCCAGAAAGGGAACACACTCTCTCCACACAGCACTTTATAGGAAAACTGTCTCAACCTACGTTAAACATAAAAGAAGAAATGTAAAAACATAAAATATAAAAAATATATATATATATTTATTTAAGAGTTCCCTGTCACTGGTCGGCCCACTCAAGCTGAAAATCCTCTGATTCCGTTTGCAACCCAGTTTCCCCGTTCATCTTTACTTGCTCTGCACTGACTTCACCTCATTTCTTCACTGGGTTTCATTTTATTTTCAAGAATTTCTCCATAGATGTTTGTGGAAGCTTTCATTTTTTGTGTGTTTTTAATGAATCCATAACATTTTAGTTCAAAGCACAATGTAGCAGCAATCTGCTACAATCTGATGCGTTAACGCCACCTTGTGGAAGCAAACGGGATGGCCACAGGACAAAACAAGACAGTTATTTATTAGAACATTTAATGTTTCAATTTAGTTTTAATTTCTTTACAGATCTGTACCGATCCACTTTTTTAAACTTCCAATACCGATATCTGAGGTTTAGTATCAGTCAGTCTGATACAGAGAAAAAGTGCTGAATTTACTTAAATTAAAATGAAAAAGAAAACATTACAAAGTTATTTATTAACATCAATAGTTTCACAAACTCGGTCAAAAATGTAAAAATTACACAACTTTAATTTGTTTAGTCAGAGCAAATAGGAGGAGAATAGCCCATGTAAAATAAATAATAAAGAAACTTAAAATGACAAAAATGATGGGTTGAATGTCTTGGTCAAACATGTAAAAATAAACTGCAACAAACCTTCATTCAAATGGTTCAAAACGTGCAATTAGAAAATCTAAATATAATGTAATTAATAAAGCATGATGTCACACAGAGCACAAAGCATAGAGTTAGACTCAATAGATCTGCCCTTATGGATCAGGCACATTGTCACCGAGATCTAGAATTTATTTCAGTATCTGGACCGATACAGATATTGATATCAGATCGGTGCATCTCTTCTGATCTGACATTCAGAAATTATGTCAGCTCTTTAGGATTCATAATACTCGTCTCAGTCCGTCTGAGACGAGTTGTCTTGAAGTGGGAAACTTTTTGACCTGAGAGATTCTGCTGCTGTCCTCCACCAACAGGACGTGTTCGAGATGCGCTTCGCCAAAATGCCAGACGAGTCCGAAGGGCCCACCCCGGTCTCCACGCCGTCGTCAGCCCTCCTCTCCGTCCCCCCCACTCGACAAGCCCCTCCTCCGTCTGCTGCGTCGGAAAACAACAGCTCGAGTTCCTCCGACTCCGAGTCGTCCAGAGGAGACTCGGAACAGGAGCGACAACAGCGACTGGCCGAGCTACAGGAGCAGGTCAGAGCGGTGCTGTCCAAACATTTTGCAACCTTTGGTTTTTTTTGTTGTTTTTTTAGATTAAAATGTCAAAACTATTTATGATTTTTGGTAAGCCTGTTGCAGCAAGCAATTAGTCACATGATAAATTAAAATGAGCTTGATTCTGATGATCAATGTTGTTTGAATTATGTTTACTTGGACTTCTTAGTTCCTTTTATTTACGATTTTATGTGGTTTTTATTTCTGCTTGCTTTATTGTGTTTTCCAAAATATTTGTCCAAGATATTTCTGATTATTTTGGCTTTTTAAAATAAACTGAGTTCCAGGATTAAGTGTTCTTTATAAGATTATGCTTGGTAGTATTTGAGTTAGATCGTGCATCATTATGCCATTATCAATATATTTACTGACTATATTGGTCTCAAAACAGCAACACAATTGAAGTAGTTTATTTATTATCCAGTTAGATTTATTTTAATAGGTTCTGATAAGGTTATTTTAAAAAAAAAAAGAAAAACTACATATTTTTTTCTTGCATGTTTCAGCTTGAATATACTTGTCTAGATTTTTTTTGGTGTGTGTATTTTCTGCAACGTTAGAAAATTGTTCACTCTTATTTTACTTGGGTTTTCAGCAAAAGTCACTGGATGCTTCTGGTTTTATTCATTTCCAAGTTAAAAGCCAATACTTTTTAAATGTTTAAAAAATTTTAATTTTCCTTTTTATTTTTTGGGTCAGGCAGTGAAAATTTCACCCTAACATTTGTTCTATATTTCTATGTGCATCGACCGTCTGAGCTGGCAGGCTAAATTTGTGGTATTCCTGAATTCAAATCACTTCAGTTCATTTATATACCAACAGTTCTTTGGCCATCCCTGGGTTAGAGGATGGAGGCTGGCTTTACACAACCACTGAGGGGATTATTCACATCTTGTGGTGTTTTCTGACCTAATGTGTGTGTTTTTGAATCTCCTAGCTTAAAGCTGTTCATGAGCAACTGGCGGCGCTCTCCCAGCCACCGACCAGCAAGCCCAAGAAGAAAGAGAGAGACAAGAAGGAGAAGAAGAAGGAAAAGCATAAAAAGAAGCAGGAAACTGAGGAACCGGCAGAAACCTCTCCTCCCGCGTTGCTTCTGACTTCTAAGAAAAGCAAGAGTAAAGATCCCATCACGATAAAGGAGAAGAAGAAGAAACCCAGGTAGTTTTTCTTTTCAGAATTCAGTCACGATGTCTCTGCTTGAAGTCGGACTAAATCAATCATTTGTCCATCGCAGTAAAAAAGAGGACGTCAAAAACAGCCGGCCAGCTCCGCCCCCTCCCTCAGGACCCATCGCTCTTCTGCCTTCAGCTTCTCTGGAAGCGGAGGACGACATCGGTGTGTTTAATACGGAGCAGAGGCGAAGCTTGACTGCTTCTGGAAACATCCAGAATATGACTTCATACAAATATTTACATTTCCATATTCATTTCTATCCCATTGTCCCATCCAGTTTCACATAACAAGCTTGTATAAATTTATATCTAAAGTATTTTTTTACATTTTAAAATGAACATCAAATATATGAGTTCTTATTTGTGGTTAATCAAAGACCCAGTGTAAACCTATGCAATGTTTCTTTTTTTTCTTCTTCTTCTTCTTCTTCTTCAGATCTTGGCTCTTGCAAGCCGATGTCGTACGAGGAGAAGCGCCAGCTGAGCCTGGACATCAACAAACTGCCCGGCGACAAGCTCGGCCGAGTCGTGCACATAATCCAGACGAGGGAGCCGTCGCTGAAAAACTCGAACCCTGATGAGATCGAGATCGACTTTGAGACCCTGAAGCCGTCTACGCTGAGGGAGCTGGAGAAATACGTTTCTAGCTGCCTCAAGAAGAAGAAAAAACCATCAGGTGGGTTTTTGAATGAAGTTCTGGTCGAAAAAGATGGACATCAGAAACCCGTTTTGTGGGCACAGTCAGCATTGACTCTGTTGTCAAGAGTTTGTCTGGGCGATATGTTTTAAAAATAATTCTTTGATTTCCTTTTTTTTTTTAATCAGGGTTTTTTTCTCACTTTCTTAAAAAGAAATTACAAATGACAGAAAATCTTTTCAAAAAAGTGGCTTTTGTTTCAGTCATCCCTTCTGTCTGTTCAAAGTCCAGTTAATTAGAAATTGCAAAACAATCTTGTCAAACAAGATGGCGGCCCACGGTGTGCTGACATCACTCTTAATTATAGAAACTCATTGAATGCAGTGGTGAAAAAATCCACAATTTTCTAAAATTTAATCTTCAAAAACAAAAAAAATTGATGAATTGATAAAATTGATTATCAAGTGGCTTATGGTCTTTTGCCAACAACCAAACCAAAATCCTACAACCGCTAAAATCTGACGCCTCGCCATTTTTGTTTACATTTTGTGAGGAAAGAAGTTGCCCTTAGTGTCGCTTCCCTCAGTGGTTCTCGGTGCAGCGCCTCCACAGGTGAGGAGGGGAGCAGGTTTTTCCAAATGGTTTGGTTCATTTGGCACAGTACAGTGTTCACTTTACATTTATTAATTAAAACTAAACTGCCTTTGATTGACTCTGATTCAAAATCTACAATACTTACACCGCTGAATTCCGAATTATTTTGTTTGTACGGATTATTTAAACAGTTCAATTTAGGATTTGATGTGTTTGTTCCAGTCTAATATGGATATTAAATACTTGTCTTGTTTTGCTGAAGTTGTAAAAGTTTGATGGCTTTTGTTGCAGTAGAGAAGTCTTTGGAAATGACCAAGATAAAGACAGGATCTTCATCTTCAGGCAGCAGTGACTCCTCAGACAGCGAGGACTCTGAGAATGGTAGTGTCTTTACTTCACTTATGTGTTTTTACTGATTCGCACCCTCAATTATTCGGTCTGTAAATGTTGTCTTTCGTCCTTCCTTGAATCTCATTTGTCTCGTGTCTACAGGGCTGGTTCCCAAGCAACAGAAGAAGACGTTACCCAACAAGGACTCCAAGAGAGGGAACCACCAACCACTTCCTCCTCCTCCTCTCCCTCCCAGTGGGATGCTCCCAGTCGCCCCCGTGCCTCAAACACAACCCCAGCTGTTCCAGTCCAAGCCTCCGTTTGTATCCGCTCCCTCTGTCCCGCCGCTGGACTCGTCTCAGCTGCTGTCCTCGGGATTCGACCCTCTGGCACATTTCATGAGTTCCCACCTGACCGAGTCAAACGCAGAGTCTGGCGCCGCCGTTACCACCGCCGGGGCAGCTTTACCCCCGGGCCTGCTGAATGCAAACGCACCCCTCAACCAGACGCCGACCGACACGCATCCCTTCCTAAACCAGCATCCCATCGTTCCTTCTCCAGGTTGGTATTTCAAAGCTGCGGCTTAAGCATATCCACATAGCAGCCTAAATTATTCTTTCAAAGGGAAGTTTTATATAAATTCAACATTTTTGTGCTTTGCGTCATGTTATAATGTTATTCAATCATCGAAAACATAACTGGAATGTTGCCTTGATTATTTCATGCAGGGCAATATATTTGTCCGCCGTATCGTCCAGTCTGAGTCGAAACCCTAATTTCCGCACGTTGCTACGTTTTTAATAGAATACGTGTTGATAGATTGTTGGATTACGCTTTAAAGGTTGTCCCCTCTTTCTTTGTCTTCCATGTTTGCAGCCATCCACAACGCTCTCCCCCAGCAACCATCCAGACCTAGCAACCGCGCCGCGCCTCTTCCGCCCAAACCGCCACAGCCTCCTCCATCCTTGCTGCCTACCCTGCCTCCTCCGCCACCCTCCGCCCCCTCGCAGCTCCAACCCACACTTCCTTTGAGCCTCCCGCAGCCAGTCCTCCGCCCACGCGTCCCGTCGCCGCCGTCGCACGGCATCCTGGGTACCCTCTCGGCTCAACCTCCTCAAGCGTTGCTGGAGGACGACGAAGAGCCCGTACCGAACAGCTCCGAGACGCCACCGCTCAGCCAGGTTCATAACCTGCTGCAGTCGCTGCAGCCTCGGTCCACCATGCCGCTGCAGCTGCAGCCGCTGCACACACACTCGCCCGGGCAGGCCGCTTCCCAGCTCCTGCAGTCGATACACACGCAGGGCTTGACGGCGGCACCGCCCACCCAGACGCAGAGACACGTCCCGGCTCACGTTCCCCAGCTGTTCCCAAATTCCCAGACGGCGGCGTCCCAGCAGCTGAAGGGCGCCGTCCTGCAGCAGAAGGTCCAGCAGCTCCAGCATCAGCAGCAGCCGTCCCCACACAACACAGCAGAGGCCTTCTCAACTAAAGGTACCACATTAAACACATTGTTTTTTTTTATTTTGTTAAACTTTTATTTAACCAGGTAAGTTGATTGAGAACAAATTCTCACTTTCAACACCCTCCTGCTCGGAGAACCTTAAAGGGGGAGTATTTTTGAGCTTATAGTATTATTCCCTCATCAAAAACATACCTGGAGTGTTGCTTTGATTCTTTCATGCAAGTTAGAGAAATCCTTTAATCTTCCATGGCAACCATTCAACTGTTCAAAACACCGGGGTGAACCTAGCTCCGCCTTTGAGGACCGAGCTCCTCCTCTGAGCTGCAGTTTCCAGGCTTCCACATCACAGAGCAGAACAGAACAACTCCACCACTCTGCTCCTTCAGACTAGCCAGCAACAATTAGCAAACACCTGGTTGAACTGCGGATCTACAGACCTACAAACTATTTCTCAGTGAAATCCTGGTAAAAACGTTGCCATGTTGTGATGACTTCCTAAAAGTGGAGTTTCAGAAAGAGCAGGAGTTTCTTAAAGAGACAGATGCCCAATTTCAAGGTGTTACGTTTCAAAGTAAAATTTATTTATATATTATATATATAATATAGCATTTTCATAACTTCAAAGGTCAATATTGAAGTTATCATACTGAGCTTTAATGTTTTTTGCAAGTTATCTGGTTTCCTTCTTAAATATTTTCTTTTTCTTACATTTTACATGGTTGAAGTTTTATTTTATTTTATTTTAACTGGTTGAAACAGCTGAAAACTACAAGCGTAGTGACAGAGAACAGATTGGAGATGAGCTGGAAAGTTCCACAGCACTGGACAACATCTGGACCTTGATTCTAATAAGATGCATATGTTTGGATTTTTACATTTGGTATCTATATATTTATTTTGTTTAGTGTTTTTTGGGGTTTTCTTGTTTGTTTTTTTGTTAAAGTTCAGTGTAAATGTTGCTTAAAATACACAGCTCTTTCTTTTTCGACGGCCCTGGGGTAATAATTATGCTTTGAAAGACAGTTGTCATTCCGGTATGCATCCATATGGTGGTGCTAGAGAGCTCAGCTGTAGATAAACTGAACTTTTTGTTCCTTGTGTTTAGGCTGCCTGCGTGAAAGCCCCTCTCCTCTAATGATGCATTCGCCTCAAATGCCTCAGTTTCATCCAATGGGACAGCAGTCACCTTTACAGACCAAGAAGCATGTAAGCAAATCAGGAACGCTACATCACTGTATCGATGTGTGGCGACTGCACTGAGTTCTGTGTGATTCGGCTTGGCGCAGGAGCAGAGGTCCAACCTGGTGGGAGTTAAAGAGGAGAAACCTTCGCAGTCTCCAGCTCTACCTTCATCACCGTTCAGCCCTGCAATCCGCCATGACGCACACAAACATGACAACAAACACAGTGAGTGAAACGTTTATTCTCTGCTAAGGAAGGATAAAACAGCGTTTCTGTAAGATTGGTCAAATCCAGAGAAAATTTTAAATGTTTAAGTTTTATAGATTTCAAATGAAGCAGATCTGAGTCCAAACACTTAAAAAAAGTGCAATATCCCTTTAGTACTCAAATCTGGAGTAGGCCTGAAACGATTAAACAGATTAATCGACTGATTTAATAATTGATTAATTGAGATCTGGATTATACAGACTAAAAAAAAAATGTTGCTGTAAAAGCAACATAGAGCAGTAATTGAGCCAAAATTGTACAAATCATATGTCCATTTTGCTTTTAAGATGTTAAAATTCTTCATCTGTAAATATATTTTCCCCAAAACTCCCTCAAAGCTCCTTGAGTGGCATAGTTTTACATTCCTCTGGTTCAAGTTCAAATTGTTGTATTTTAGGCAATAAAATGCAGATTTCTTTTTTTATTATTTAAAAAGGGAACTGAATTGTTTGTTTGCATATTTTAATGTATTTATAATACTGTGTTAAAAAAGTCGGCCTATGCAGTTAAAGAAAAAAAATGTCAGATTAATTGGTTAATCGTCATATCATAGAATAATTGATTGCGAAAATAATTAGTTAGTTGCGGTCCTAATCTGAAGACAACATAAGCATTGTGTTTCAAATTAAGTGGAGTATAAAGTTGCTAAAATGTCAATAAAATGTAACTAAAATGTTAATACTCTTAAATGTCTGGAAATTTATGAGAGAAAAACCCATATAAAATTTAGATGTGAGTTTGCAAGAGTTGGCGTTGCTCTGGTTCCTCATTTCTCCCTAAATGTGTGTTTAGGTTTGGAGATGAAGCAGCTGGACGGTTCTCGTCCCGTTTCCCGCCTCCCTAACTCCCCATCGCCGCCCGCCTCCCAACCGGAGAACAAAATCAAGCAAGAACCCAAGACCCCCATCGCACCCAAAAAGACACCGGTTCGCACAAAAATACTAATTAAATAAATAAAACTGCGCCACACCCAATAAAACCGTCTTTATTTCCTACTAATCTTGCTGTGTTTCTGTCCCAGGATGTGAAACTAAAGAACATGGGCTCCTGGACCAGCCTGGCTCATCGCCCCCAGTCTGCGCCGACGTCATCGCTGCGCTCGTCCAGCGACAGCTTCGAGCGCTACAAGCGCGTCGCCATGGAGAAGGAGGAGCGGGAGAGACAGCTGAAAGCCCAGGCGGAGCAGGCCAAGAGAGTGCAGGAGATGCTACGGTAAGTAAGAGGGACATATGGAGATGAGTGCAGAGAAAGCAGCTCTCGCCAAATGATAAAGAAACGACTCAGAATTAGCAATAATAAAAAAAAAAGAAGCTCCCCCTGGGGGAGGTGAGGAAATTTTTTTCTTTTGAATTCCCTGGCAAATTTTTTTGCATTCCCACGCAAAAAGTTTTCATTTCCTTGCAAAACTTTTTTTGTGTTGCTTGGCTTAATTTTGCATCATTTTGAAAAAGCCTACATCAGCATCAGTGGTACCAGGTGCAAACATTAACTTGATAAAATAAAAACATGCCACTGCTTCCTACAGCCGCGACGACGACGACACAACGGAGCACAGTCGCCGAGGGCGACAATCGCCCCTCCCTCCGACCCCTCCACCCGTCTCCTCTCCGCCCACTCACTCACCTCAGCCGCCCCCGGCTCCAGCCAAACAACAAGCTCCGCCCCCTCCGCCCGCGGCAGCTGCAGCAGCACACAGCGCTCTGGACCAGCAGAGGGACCGGGAGCGCCTCCGCGAACGGGAACGACGCTTCAGAGAGGCCGTACGCACTTTTGCTTCTTGGTTGTTGTTTTTTTTGCTTGTTTGTTTCTCAATTTTTTTTCTTTAAATTGCGTTTTATCATCCTTTTACCTTTTCGGTTTTCTCTGCAGATGGCGGACAACATCGACATCAATTTCCAGAGTGACCTGATGGCGATTTTCGAGGAGAGTCTTTTCTGAAAAGGAAAAACAAAGAAAAGAAAAAAAAAAAGAGCACGAGACGAGGACTTGATAAGTTACAGCGTTTGCAAATGTATAAGCGTCACGAGAAACAGAGCTCTGAGATACATGGTTGCCGCCGACAACACAAACCCACATCACCGACCGGACCTAGCAGAAACCTCTCCGCCCCGTTAGCTTGTTGTGACCCGGGTTTTCCTGCTTGAAGCTCATTGGCTACTTATTGATCTCCAAGGACGACGGGATAAGCAGTCTGAAAATTTTAGGAGAGAATCGAAATTGAATCTCCTTCATTATGTTAAATTATAAACTGGAGCAATTTCTTTTTTCTTTTTTTTATTTCTGGGGGACTTTAGCTAACAGGAGAACAACTAAAACAGCCTGCTTTGTTTTTACTCTTCTCCTCTCCCCTCAGATTTTCACTGGGGGAATCTGGACTCTTGTGGTTAAGTTTGTAAGGTTTTCGTCAGCTGTCATTTAGAAGCTTATTGTTTTCTCAGGATACAGTGTGGTTTTATTTGTTTTTGTTGTTTTTTTTTTTGTTTTGTTTTGTTTTTTTATAAGACCTCCTTTCACCTTCCACTTCCCCCTCTGCAACAATCAGGAGTGACCACAGAAGAAGCAACCATGTTTCAAAAGTTTTCAAAGTGCGTCCCTTGCCTTAGCGCTCCGGCCTGTAAACTAATCACGCCCTACAAATTATACATATTATATATATATATATATATATACATATATATATAAAAATAGATACACAAATATATATATTATATATGACAAAGAAAAATAAGTCATTGAAGAAAATGAGAGGGATATCGTTTGTGGAGAGCAAAGCTCGTGTCTGTGTTCATCTCTGAGCTATGGTTTTGATTTTGTAGACTTTACTGTAAAGAAGAAAAACGAAAAAAAACAAAAACATTTTTTATGATTCTATTGAAAGGATTGTTTCGTCTGTCTTATTCTCACATTTTCAGTTTTTGTTTTGTGTTTTTTTTTTTTGTTTGTTTTTTTCTTAACTCTATGCCAAAACAAATCCATTGAGTGCTGAAAGTTGTTTCACGTTTTTTTTTTACATGTAAATTGCATTGTCTCTTCACTTTATATTAAAGACTGTCATCATTGCTATTTAAATTTTTGCTTCCCCTCCCTCCCCTTCTTCTTCCTAGCCTTTTAAATCGAAAGTTATGCAACAGGCTTTCTCTTTCTTCAAAGGAGTTTTACGCGCCTAGGTCCCATCATTTTGTACTTACTGGATAAATCTGCGCTTAAGTGTTTTAGTCTGTTTTTATTTTTTTTTATATGTATATTTCTTTGATTTTTTTATTTTATTTTTCTCCTTCCCTTCATGTGGATACTTTTAGTCGGTCTTGCCCATCTCGCCATCCACGATCATCACAGTTTCAATAGTCTCTGATGGACTTCTCTTCATTTTGTCCTTCATCACTCTTGCGTCGCTCGTCGTCCGCAGTCAGAGCGTTTTGGATTTTGTGTGCCATTGTGTTGATCTGGAAGCGGGAGCTTTTCCCGCTTCCTTGAGGTTTGGCTCGGAGGTCCAGGAGTTTTCTGCTCTGTCATTTTCTGCATTTTTTTCTTCACATCTTCAAGGTGTCCTGTTTCTCCTTTGCTGATTTTTTTTTCTTCTTCTTCTTTGATTTATTTTACCCAGAACAATGTGTTGGTATGTTGGTGAGTGAGGCATTGAGGTCAATAGATTCATCTTCATATAATGGAGTACAGCATCTTTGTTTTTGTTTTTTTTTTTGTTTTGTTTTGTTTCTTTTTTAAGAAAAGTATTAAAATATTTAAAAACCTTACTCTGGTCCTCACCCATTTTTCTTCAGAATCGGCCTTTATTGTCACCGAACAGAAGCGCAACAAAATTTGTTTCGGTACAGAAAAAGATAAACAACATAACACACGGGTAGACGGGTCAGTCATTGAATCCATTTTTTTGAAAATGCTATTTTCTGCTCTTGAGAAACATCCGTTTGTATTACACTTCATTAATAAGTGTGATTTTATATAAAAAAAACTGCACACAGTAACTGTTTCTCATCATATTTTCAAATTCACTGGTATTTATTGATGGACCTTTCTGGAACAGGCCGTGGAGAAAATAGCAATATTGACAATACGGACAAAGTTTGGATTTTTTAAAAACGTGGTTATATTGGAGATCAAAATTCTTATAAGAAATTTATCATGATAAACGATACAATAAGTGCCCACCCTGACGTCCAGTCGATTTATCTTGAAAGATCAATCCCATCACTGCTGACTTGAGAGGCAGTCAGGAAATGTTGCTTTTGAATATAATGTTGCTGTTTGCATGTAACTGTATGCTTGGGACTCAGTACTTCCCACCCTGATTCAAATCCAGACACTTTTAAGGGTCCCACAATGAGGAACTGTGTTTTACAGCGGTATTAAAATCAAGCTGAGTTAGCATCAGCTGGGGTAAAAAGAGGAAAAATGGGTAACATAAAAAATATACACATAGAAAAACACAGACGACCCGCTTGAATTAAACAAGAGTGGAGTAAGTTGGATTCAAAGAGCAAGTTAATATATTTTCTAACAGCTTACAGTAATAATTGTACACTGATTACAATTAAACTGACATAGTTGCTAAATAAGCACACACTTTCACTTCATTCTGCAGCAGCCGAGATTAGAGCCCAGCAAACGAGAAAGCGTGAGAAACTGTTTGGTGGCTTTGACAGGGTGGCTTTAGTTTCCTATAGACCGACGCTGTCCAGAAGTTACCCCTGCGCCTCCTTTGCTAAAGAGATCTCAGAAAGATTAGAGAAAAGAAAAAAGAAAGTTACTTTGGGCAGACAACACCCACCGAGCGAGTCACGAAATATTTTTATCCAACGTTCCTCTATCTCCCGCTGTGAAGACAAATGTTTTTATTTATGTATTTATTTTTTCAGGTTTTGGCTTTCAAATGAGGGGCTTTCGAGGTTTGGCTCAGCTTTTTAAACAGTTTATGAAAGTTCAGGACAGACCGCGAACTTACCAGAGACATCAGTGAAACTGAAGAGCAGCAAACTGCCAAGATGACCTCGAGATTTAGCAGGTGAGAGGACAAGGAGAGTTCATCTTTAAGATAAGGGAAGCCGCTGACCTCTGCACTGCTGCACACGAGAAACATCTTAAAGGCGCAGAATCATGAGTTTTCCAGCCACATAGTGCAACTTTATAGCTCAAGCAAGTTACTATGTCAACTTGAGTTGTTATAAAAACTCTTTACATATCAAGAATGACTTAACCCTCTATGGCATGACTTTTTGTTTTTTTGGGGGAAAAAATATTTCCCTGCATTCTTTGGGAGCTTGGTGGTCCCTAATTACATATCAATCATCAAATCGGACCCTGATGCCTCCCGGAACCAGATTTGGGTTTGTTGCTACCAGGGGTCTGGAACATCAGGGTTTTCTACTGTGATTATGAGAAGTGAAATACAAATCAAAAACTATATTCATAAATAAACTTTTTGTTGACAAAAGTAAATCAGACATGGTTCCAACTCACCAAATATAAAATAAACAGCCAACGTTCATTAATGAATGCTACATTTAAGAAAATTACTGAAACGACCATTTGTGAGTTTGTACGTGTGAATGCAGAGTTAGAATCACTAAGGATGTTTCCATCAGTCTTTTTCCCTATTAAAACGTCAGGAAGGAATTGCTTGCTGAGTGTATATCACATTTCTGGTACTTGATTATTGACATACCTGTGAATCACCATCTGTTTATCTGATCATCTATGGGTTGCAACGACCAGATTCACATCAGTGACTGTAGTTTGGGCTGCAGGTTATTTTTTTAAAGAGATTGTAATTCTGATTCTTTGGTAGAATTTGAGCCAAGCAAAGGACAACATCTCCACCAGCTCCCATGTCTGGTAGATCTGGCGGTGGCTCGACTCGGTGACCCTGTGTAGGTTTTTAGGTTGTACAGAACCTTCTTGCTGCAAGGCGACAGTGCTACCAACTGCACCACTGTGCAGCCCCAGTGTTAGCATATAAATTATTTAAAAAATGGTCTTGAAATGATCTGCAATGCTTCTTTACATACTCACAGACATGAAAATAGTTTTAGTAAGAGTTACCCAAAATTTAAACATGAAGAAAAGTGATGTATAACTTACAAGTAGGAGGCAAGGTGTAGCATGCAACTCTGCTTCAAAAGGTCTGCTCCTCTTCCAAGTAAAAGGTCACATGAACATCAAAACCTCTTTTATTTGGACAAAAATATGTCTGGTGGTACTTTAAATCACCCCAAAAAAATTAAAATAAAGGAGCAACGTGAGGTACAGATATGTGGTTTGTTGCTTGAGGGCAAGGCCATGCCATAGAGGGTGAAAAGAAATTTAACGGCTTGGAAATTTACCTCTGTCCCTTTAAAAACTCCGGTTTCTTTTTGACACTCTGCCTTCAGGAAGTTATCACAAAATGGCTCCTTTATTAACCCTTTAACGTGGTTTTTTAACAGCGTTTCATTATATAGAAGCTGATATAATGAGCTCAGTAGACTTTCCACCAGGTGTTTGCTAATTGCTGGCTAGTCTGGAGTAGCTGAGTGTGGGAGTCGCTGGTGAGCCGTGATTTGTGATGCAGAATCTTGTGAGCTGCAGCTCGGAGGAGGAGCTTCGTCCTCGAAGGCGGGGCTACGCCCACCCACGGCTGAATGGTCGCCGTGGAGACTGAAGGATTTCTCAAACAACCATGAAAGCATCGAGGCATCACTCCAGGCATGTATTTGATGAGGGAACAACATGACAACGTGATGCAGAGCTGAAAAGAATCATGAGAGAAACGCCCAGATTTTCTTGTCACCTGTGAAACACCGAGGGGTTTGTGGGATTAAATGTGTCAGAATGAGAACTGCCGGTGGAAGCAAAAGTTTTCAGAGGCGATTTAGAAAGAGAAAAACATTAGGAGGCACCAGTTTGTACTGTGTGTGGTAGGAGGCCGTTGAAATGTGGCTCTATGAAACTGTGTGGTCGCGGCAGAGTCACATGACTCTCTGGTGGAGCAGCAGCTCTTCTCAGCCTTAACTTTCGCTGTCACATTTGTTTGCCTTCTGCCTAAACAGGAAACTCTATTTTGCTGCTTCTCTCTTCTTCTCTTTATCTACATTTTCTTTATCTCACTGATCTGGATTTGTTTTTTCTCGCCCCCCCCAGGAAATGAAAGTCAGTACTTTTCAATCTTGCTGCTCAAATCACAGCGTTTCCGTACATGCAAATCCTTTTTGGGAGCTCAGCAGATTACTTGCAAGAAGAAGCAGAAAGAAAAGCTGCCATACTTATCAAGAATTTGAATTGTACATTTTCAAATTATTAAATCAATAAATGAAAAATCTGATTTCCACAAAGCTTTACCAAAAAGCAACAGTCAGCGATTAGAGGATGTGCTTAGCTCAGGCAAACAACAAATCATGATTTTTTTTGTTTTTCTTTTTTAGGAAACTGGACGGTAGAAGAATCAAAATGTGGTTTCCCTGCTTTACCACGAACTGAACTTTGACCCATTTCAGTCACTTGCATTTTTTTTTGTTGATTTTAGGTATTAAGTCAGCACAACAATTTGAATAATTGTAAAGTGAAAGAAAAAAAAAATTGTACATGGTTATTTATTTATTTATTTCACAAATTACAAATCAATAGCATGGCATCCATTTTTATTCCTCTTCTCTGCTTTGCAACCCAAACTGAAGTTGTTTCTTTCACACTTGCTCGGCCTCTGTCTCCAAACATCGATTTTCAAGCCTTACCACAATTTCAAGGTTGGTTTAGGTCATTACTTGGACTGGACCGTTGCAGCACATGAATATGCTTCGATGTAAACCATTTTGTTGTTGCTTTTTATTTTGAAACTCGCCATATTTAAAATGTCGCACTACTTTGTGTTTGAATCTCGAGGAAGTGGGAGAGGATTAGGGTCCCTGAAATAAATATTCTGACTTTAATCTCAGAATTTTGACTTTTTTTCTCAGAATTCTCACAAATCGTCTGAGATCAAAGTCAGAATTCTTCTTCTTTTTTTTTAGTGACCCTAATCTCCTTCCGTACCAATAACATAAAGGCAGGAAGGTGACAATATGTTCTAAATTTAGATGGAGAGCAACTATTGCCACTATTTTAATTTTGTATCTTTTTTAACAGTTGGAGAAGTGCTATAAATGTCGTGAAAATCTCACTTTTCCCAACTCCAGCGCGCGCAGAGACTGATCCAGAGAACACGGCCGAACGAGTTCCCAAGTTCAATTACCTTCACAACCTTCTGGAGCAAAAACTGAGTTCTCCGCTCACCTCCTAAACGAAGCAAGCAGGGTCACACCGAGTTCCTGATCTCATTTAAAGCATATTTCCCCTTCCTTCCACCCTGAGCAGGAAGGATGTGTCCATCTGGAGAAGAATGGTGGAGGAGGCACCTCCAGCGAAGCCCCACCGGTGGCTTGGAACAAACACATCTGGGCCCGCCTGGAAGAGCCCCAGTGTTCCCGTTAGCTGCACTAAAAAGAGATGGCGGGGGAGGAGAAGGGAGGGGGAGGCTTGGAGATCGGTGATGGGAGAGATCACAGGGACATCAAGGCCTTTCCCTAAAATTCACGCCAGATGGCAACAAGCAACTCCACGTGTGATTTATGGACACGCAATCCAATTCGAGCCTTTCAGCGCGTTGCACAAGACCCCCGTGTAATTGCGTGGAAAGCACACACACTTGTGGCTGACACACACTCTGCCGCTTACACGCAACTTGCCCCCACGCTGCGCCGTGTGCTGCACATGGTCGCCTGTGGGAAGCGATCTGGCTGTCGTTTGGGCCTTCGCTTGTGTTTTCTGTCTCTGCCGTAAATCAGTCCGAAGCGCTTCAGCTTCAGGGATCCTCAAGGCTTTTCCTTTCCCCACATCCCGGACTATAGCAGGACTTCCTTTTGTCTGTTCACACCTTATTTTTTTAGTAACAGAAGACTCTTTTCTTTTTTTTCTCACTGCTGAATGTACAAACATAGAAAGCCCTAAATGAAAAGTGTGGGTGTGTGGAGTTTTTCCAATATTTTTAAGAATTGACCCAATAATTCAATGTGTAATTGTACTTCTGGAAATCTTTCTGTTTTCATTTTGAGCTTTGGTTGCATTTTTTTTTTTTTTTTTTACATTATATTCAGTCCAGAATGACAATTATCAGAAGAATTTTGTTTATCACTTGACTCTAGCCCATGAGTCATTCAGACATTTATAAGCAAACTCGAAGCTGTTATTCCCACATGTACAGATAAGCCCAAAAACATTCATCTGCATCACAGATTTAGAAATCATCTTAAATCTTAATTCAACCAAGTAGTTCGTTTCTGAAAGAAAATGAGACAAACGTCTCTCAAAAGCATCAAGTTTTGAAATACATAGTTTGCCAGCACTTAGTGACATTTTATGGCACAATCAAGTAACTAGTTTACCTCCAGTTGTTATAAAAATACTGTATGCATTGAACATTACTTTAAAGAAAGTTGATTTAACACCTTGATATTGGTGCTCTGTCTCTTTCAGAAAGAGACAGAGACATCATTCCTCCATCATTCCTTGGGTTGATAAAATGTAGAGCAGTGTATATTTTTTTTTGAGTGTAGCATTAAAATATGTGCAGAAGGCTAGTAATGTATTTTCTATCTGCTATATTTCAGCACAAAAATGTTGTGAGTGCAGCATTAAAACGAGTGTGTTAACTCTTCTGTTGTGTTTCAATAAAAGTCCTTTAAAAAGTTACCTTTTTATTAGTTATTCGCTGGCTGGCTAACTACACTTAATGAAGGAGCCACTTATTCCACATATTCTCCATGAAAAGCTTTATTTGCCAAGAAAACATTCACCTGGCTACAAAAATGACGTAATGTTATCGTCTGACCGAGGTTTTCCCCCACAAAACTTGCTAAGCCTGGTGGTTGGGCGCCAGGGCTGTCATTCATCCTGCAGCAGCCTGTCGTGTTTTTGAGTTAAAAAATATTTACGTTTGACAGGAAATTTGAAAATATCACTTGATGATTGTGTTTTACTGAAAGATTGGAAGATTAATATCTGATCAGCAGCAACTATAAAGAATAAAAAAAATGCAAACATTTTAAAAAGACAAAAAAAAAAGAAAAAAAAAAGCAACTCCCGCCAGGCTTATGATACACTGGGGGAAACCCTGGTTCTACTATAGTACTGCCTTCCTGATTTAACGGGTTCATAGACATGTGTTTATTCAGGCCTAGGAACCTTTTGGCAACAAACGTTTAATTTGTCTCAAACTTTTAAAATAACCCATTGCTGTTTGTTTGTGTTTCATTCACTCAAGATGTATAAGTCACACGTTTTATTAGAACATCTTTCTTAACCTGGATGGTGGCTCCATTTCCAGGGCCTCGGGTTCAAAGCCATAGATTCAGTGTTTCAAAGTGTTGCTGTAATCTCTTTTTCTGCGTAGTAAACCATTTCCGAGTGGATGATGTCCTATTTTTAAGACAACACTCTGCTCTCCAGACATCGCTTGATGGTAACTCGTTTGAAAAACTCTTGGAAGGTATGATTCTAGGTAATAGGAGATATAACTATAAATGTTAAATTCAATAGTAAACTGCTCTGACCAACCGTTAACCTTGGCTGTTATCACTCAATGCTCAAATATGGGATATTTGCTTTGTCCCGTTGCGTCAAACAGGTGTCGGAGGGACGAGAATAGGACGTCTTTATCATCACAACGACCACAACTGCTGCCTCCGAGGCAGCTGTCTGCAACCCTGAGAGGAAATAAGGGGATCGGAAGGCACAAATGACAAATTATATTCTATAAATGTTCAAACTCTAACTGGATGTCACCTGTCTGATGAGGAAATAAGGTTGAACAAACACTAGAGACAGACTCCTGTCTGCAGAATACATCACATGGCTGCTAACAGGACAAGGTTATCAGCACGTGTTGTTGTTTTGTTTGTTACTATTGTCACTCTGCCTCTGTGTACAGAGCAGAGATGATGTTATTTCCTTCTTATCTCTGTCCTTCCTATTCCCCACTCCCTTTCATTACGGCTCACTCATTTGCAGAGAGGATTGACCCTTGTCTTCCATAAAGTTTATTGCTGTAATGCGGAGCGCAAACAGTTTCTGAATAATGAGAGAAAACAGGATAGCAGGACCTGGTTTCGGTTTTCGCTTCACCTGTTTCTGTCTTATGAAAATACACATCTATAAATATATAAACGTCCTGTCTTTTTGATGATAGCGTTTGCTGCGGTTTATGTGTCAAACCTCTGAATTAAAGATGAGCCAGACAGACGCTGGTGAGTCGTTGTAAGGCTGTTATGTGTAGCAAACACTTCCACTAAGGATTACAAGATATGTTCCAGGTAGATCATGAAGATCATCAAAATGGTAATCTAAATAAAACTTAGCTGAAAACAGGGAGTAGGGGGGAAGGGTGTGTTTTTATTACGGCATCAAGTTGTTTTTATCTGTGTTAAATAAGAAGTTTCCAGTCATTTTACTGCTACTTTTAATTTCCAATTAGTTGCGTTGTATTTTGCTACTTAAATCTTTTTTTTTTTCAGATTTTTTTCCATACCATACTTTAAAAACATTATAATAAAAAATAATAGCAAACTTATTGAACTTCTGCAGCACTTTTCAAGTCACACCGACTCAAATAGCCACACTGACAAAGCTGCACTTAAAAACAACGTTTATGAACCAAAATGCGGACTGGCAAACTTGGGATGAATTGCTTTGCTCTAGGGCACACCTAGAAGCGATGGGGGAGGAATCTGCAATCAAACTCAGCAGGCAGCAGGAGCAACTGAACCGGAACGAGGCTGCAGCTCCAGATGGTATCTGGGCAGAGCGGCTCTGCGGGATTCTGCAGCACCTCTTCAACCTTAGCTTGACCCAAGAGAAGACATCCTGCCTTGTTCTGGTAACAAAGAAAACTCGTCCTTCACCCAACAACGACTGTAGATCTGTTCCCCTGACATCCCACATTAAGGGAGGCTCATGTTGCCCCACTTGAGAAAGCAAACAAGCACATATCAGGAAACCGCTGTAGTTTGCTTATTGCCATGGAGGTGGAGTTGAAGTCACCATCAGACACCTGCTTCAACAAACCCACTGTCTGATTTGCTTTGTCAGAAACTCCAGAAGACAAAGGTGGAGGCCTCAACAATCGCCTGGGTCCATAACGACCCGACAAAGAGAGCGCAGTTCTTGATACTGAAAGGTTGTGCGTGTAACCAGATGCTTAGCAGCCCAGGGGCACCACAGGGGTCTGTCCTCTCACTATTCTTTTCCAGTCCCTACATCTCTGACTTCCGGAACAAAACAGACTCCTGTCATTTGCGTAAATACTCAGATGACTCAGCAGTTGTCAGGTACATCAGAGATTGTTTCGAAACTGATTACTAAGACCTTCGTGGGACTGTGTGGAAACAGTCGTCTTACCTTGAATGTGAACAACACAAAGGAGATGACCACATTTCAAAAGAAACGGGGTTAAGTCACACACAGTTTCCATCGTGGTAGAAGTCGTGGAGGAGGTTGAGCAATACAAACACCTCAGTGTTCATCTGGACAACAGACCGGAATAGAGACCCCTCAGTGAAACTGTCTAAAGAAAGGACAGAGCAAACTGCACTCCTTCAGGAAACACAGGTCCTTTTCTGTTTGCAGAAAGTTGCTGCAGATCTTTTATAAATCTGCTATTGAGGGTGTCATCTCTTTCCATCTTGGGGTAGCGACATCAGAACCAAGGACTTAAAGACTAACCAATTTGTTAAAGAACACTGGTTCTGCTCTGGGGACGACTGTGGAACCTCTGGAGATGATGGTGAATAGAAAGATTCTTCATAAAAATTAAGAAAAATACAGACAACCCTGAGCATCCTCTTTGTGAGACTGTCGCACAGCAGCAGTGTCTTCAGTCAAAGGCTTCTTCACATCCGATGTGATACTGACTGCTACAGGAGATCTTTCTGTCCACAGCCATCAGCATCAACGACGAGTCTTTCAAGAACAACAACGTTTATTTTTCCTCTGGGATTCACAGCAGTATTCTTGAATTGATTTCAACTTCCTGACTTCTCTTGTCACTGAGCCGCAGTCACTCCTTAGTGCACAACTACTTAATTGACAGAACAAGTAAAACAATTGTTAATTGCAGCCCCTGGATGGATGGATGGATGGATGGATGGATGGATGGATGGATGGATGGATGGATGGATGGATGGATGGATGGATGGATAGATAGATAGATAGATAGATAGATAGATAGATAGATAGATAGATAGATAGATAGATAGATAGATAGATAGATAG
>CAEFZX010022664.1:0-52898 GCA_903066825.1 Alfaro cultratus | reverse complement strand
ATATATATATATATATATATATATATATATATATATATATATGTGTGTGTGTGTGTGTGTGTGTGTGTGTGTGTGTGATCTCACATTTCTGTACACTTAAACACGTTTTCCCTGCCAACAATGGATGATGTGAAGCTCCTAAAGTGCTTAAGACATACATAGAAAAACATTTTCAGTGCAATGAAGTGATGCAGTTTTAAAGGGTAAGTTCACATTAGAATAACAAGTGTTGTCATGTTCCATTTACAGCCAAAACCATGTTCATTTGGGCTTGGTGCCGAATTCTAATAATAAAACCTGTGGATAAAAATGCAACCTGCGTTTTTGATCACTAAAACTGCTGCATGCAAAGTTTTTTGCATGTATAGTGAAGATTAAGCAGGTTTATATTTAAGTTTTGCAGGCTAGCTATAAGATTAATAGCAGACATGCTACTCTGCCAGCTATTTATCACACAGATATTGTGACATGGAAAGATGCCGCAGGCTGTACATTTGCACCTATAGACCTGCTGAGAAGACAATGTGTATGCCAATGTCTTATGTTACACCTCCATCACTTGCCTGCCCTTGAATATGTTGCCAAGACCAATCTTGATTTTGCTGAGTATGATAAAGTGTAGACTAACAATAAACTATGTGAGCTCAGATTACTTGATTTGTTTTCATCTGATGGACAAATATACACTATTTCTGTCTAAGCAAGCCAATTTTTAGGTGAAATGTTGGTCTGTTGTAGAAATCACATCTTGCTGCAAGGTGTATTCTCTGAGTTACTGAAGCAGTAGTTGCTGAGTTATGTTAATTGCACTTTGACACATCTACATGCAGACAGACAGTTTGTGGACTGGTTGTCTCACCACATGGTGCCTAATAATACTGTAATCATTTGCACAAGTGTTTCAAGTACGAAAAGCTAAGTGAATAAACCAAGATTGTCTCACTAACACATATGCTTGATTTTTTAAATGTCTATCTTCCTCTGACATTAATAAAAATTACTTATCTTTCTCAATGCATGCCATTTTTCTCATTTTGCCATGTGCCATTACTCTTGTTGAGAGAAAGGGTACTTCCATACTTGTTAGCAGCTGACATTTTCTGGGCAGCTTCTGCAGCTGCATCCATCACTTGTTTCTCTTCCTGCTCGGTCTCACGGTGATAGAAATAGTTGAAGTTGGAGACAATGACAGGGACTGGCAGGGCAATGGTCAGGACACCAGCAATGGCACAGAGGGTGCCGACCATTTTGCCTCCCATTGTAATTGGGCACATGTCTCCATAACCAACAGTGGTCATAGATACCACAGCCCACCAGAAGCCATCAGGGATGCTAACAAACTGCGTCTGGGGCTCATCCACTTCTGCAAAGTAGATGGCACTGGAAAAGAGGATGACTCCTATGAAGAGGAAGAAGATTAGCAGCCCCAGTTCCCTCATGCTGGCTTTCAGGGTTTGACCCAAAATCTGAAGACCTTTTGAGTGGCGGGAGAGCTTAAAAATTCTGAAGACTCTCACAAGTCGAATGATTCTTAGAATTGCCAAGGACATGTTCTGACCTGCAGTCACATCTTCGTCCGGCGTTGTGGCCAGCTCGGTTCCCAGGGTGACAAAATAAGGAATTATAGACACAATATCAATAATATTCATGATGTTATTAAAGAAATCACTCTTACTGGGGCAAACCACAAAACGGACACCAAGCTCAAAGCAGAACCATATAATGCAAATAGTCTCCACAATGAAAAATGGATCTGTGAGATATGTCCACACAGTTTTAGGGGCAGGGTAAGAGGCAGTTCCGTTGATCATTTGGATGAAACCTGGAGGAAAATCGCTGTCCTCCCTGAACACTGGAAGAGTCTCCAGACAGAAAATAAAGATGGAAATGACAATGACAAAGACAGAGACCAGAGCCACAGATCTGGCCGCACTGGAGCTCTCAGGGTATTCGAAGAGGAGCCAGAACTGCCTCTTCAGTTCATTGGTGGGTAAGAGGACTTCAGGTTCTTTAATAAACCCTTCATCTTCACGAAACTGCTCCATTGCTTCATGGCCCAACTCATAGAAAACAATTTCATTAGCAAAAATGTCTAAGGGAACATTGGCTGGTCTGCGGATTCTCCCTCCCGACTGGTAATAGTAGAGAATCCCATCAAATGATGGACGATTTCTATCAAAAAAATACTCATTCTTCATTGGGTCAAAGTATTGTAACCGCTTCCTGGGATCACCCAACAGTGTCTCTGGAAACTTACTCAGGGTACTGAGTTGGGTTTCAAACATCAAGCCAGAAATATTAATGACGACTTTCTCATCTTTCTCCTCCAAGCAGTGCTTTTCGAACAGATCTTCATTCTCATAGTAATCCTTTAGCATCTTACTGAAGACACTGTCAGTGGGAGACTCACTGTTTTCCAGATGTTTCAGACTGGAGATTAAACTGCCACTGCTGGAGTTTGCCTTGGAGGTAAGAGTTGGAGGAGTGGAGGGGGACAACCCTTCTTGTCCAGACTGACGCTGTCGCCGTCCTCTGCGTGGCGACTGAGGAGGAGAAGTCAGCCGGTGGGCCAACAAGTTCTGATCAGGAGCCTCTGAGTTGGGTGAGGTCGGGTAACCCGAGTCGCTTGGGTCACCTAGGTTGATGCCAACATCGTCCATGTTTTCAAAATTAACAAGCGGCACCTCCATTGCCTGCTTTGATGCAAGCTATGATGGTCAAGCTGGTTCCGGAGACAGAGAATAAATCTCAACCAGTGCCACGCTGAAGATAGCGCCAGAGCTTCTCTCCTCCTGGTTACCATTCAGGCTGCTGGACACTAAGTTTGGATTCAGGCCTTTGGTTAATCTGTAAAATAGTGTGATAAAAAGAGACGTATTAAATTCTTCTTAAGTGCTGCAATCTAGTTTTGTTGATAAGGAGATTTTCTGTCGGCTCCTGTTTGCATCAGCAAAGAACCTGCCATCTGATACTCTGCACGTACAGTTATTTTTCCGCTTCAATTTCTTTCCAATGACCTAAACGAAAACTCAGACTCTGCAAGATCAGACGTGAAAGTGCTTGCATGCAGCATATGGGGCATTATTGCTGATAATGCTTAGCAAAACTATTTCCTCTGGCAAAACAACTGATCCTCCATATATGACGGATGCCATAAACTAATTCAAAATTAAAAGTTTTTCCTTATATGTTAACATCAATATTTTTTAACCCTAATTTTCATTGTCTATCAGAAATCTTCTTGAGTTCAAAGTAGTTTGTCAGTTTTACAGCTGTTGTATCTGTTTATCATTCCTTTAGCCAGGTTTGAACAGGTAACTAAATTGTAACACACACCATAAGGCTGCAATTCACTTGACACTTAGGGCCCTTCAAGACTCAAGGAGATTCACATGACTCGGATTCCATTCCCAGCTAGCAGATAGCATGACAGTTAAGGGTATAGAGTTAAATCTTATATAAGGAAATTATAGACGATACAGATACATAATTATGTGAGCTAAGTGTCCCATGTTAGTGACACAGGATGAATAAGTCCAAGTGAGAAGACAAAGGTCATCACCAAGACATAAGAAGTAAGAATCGACATCCTTTGATTGGAGACACTTCTCTGAATGTAGAAAAAACTTTAATTTCAGATAGGTTATTATCTGTCACTAGTCCGACATTTACAAAAACAGTTATCACTGTAAGGAGACATAAACATCAGACCTGACTGTCAAAGAGGCACAACATGCATGCAGTGAGGACTCACCCATGTCCCTGGCTCTGCAGAAGTTTCTGTGCCCTCTTTGTCCTGCCTGCCAGCTCCGCTCTCTTCCCCACTTCCCTCACACTCCCTCATCCAAACTTCCAATCAAGAGTGTCTCTAGCTGTATTAAAGCTCTCACTGAGTAATTTAACACCATATGCGAAACCAGAGAAGCTGAATACACCCTCACAAACTCACAAACATACACAACTGCTCTCTCACTCTCTCACAAACACAGATAAACAATAAAACACCCACAAAGGTATCTGACTGTACACTAAATGTAGGGGTCACCTGGCTTTGTTCTGGCTGCTCCCTCCTCCGTCAGTGGGGACATTATAGGTAAGCTCTGTGATAGGAGATTTACTGTGCAGGAGCCAATCGCTGTTTGATGAGGGGAAGGGAGTGTGGGTCCCACTCACTTGCCTTTTTTCTGCAGACTAAGCATCCACTTGCAGGATCATCCGATAAATCCTGACCTTCGGGACTGAACTATTTTTGTCCTTTTTTACACTACTTGTCAATATCTGCAACAACATCTGTTTGCCTGGGGGTTTCAGACTGTTTTCCATCTATCCTGATTTGACAAAAACTCTTATTTCATCTGACATCTGATCTGTTTCTGTATTTTCTTCTAATCCTTACACACAAATCCTTCATTTTTTTTATAAACAAGTGCAAGGTCCAGTTTCATATATAAAATCTGTACATACTTTTATTTAAAGTTGCAAAGTCTTCAGGAATGATTTTTTCAAGCTCATATTTATTTAAAAAGCTAACAAAGTCAAGAATTAAACTAAATTGCACAGATTTTAAGCTCTTATCCTCAGAAGGTGAGGAAGGTCTCTTCAACTACTAAAAAATGTAATCCATTATTTAGACTGCTGTTCTTTGTATTTTTTTCATATAAAGTTTTTCCAAGGATTTAAACTTTTAATTAAATTTTCCTAAAACTTTTTTGGAAGGGTGACCAAGTTGGTAAGACAGGTTGAGTGTTGTGTTTCCTGATTGCTGCTCTAATGCTAGATATCCTCTCTGCATATGGCTGACATCCTGCTGCAGCCTGCAGCTGGCTGTCTGCTGGTCCCCTCTAACACTGCGGTACAAGCAGGACCACTGCAGACGCGCTCAGGGACGCAGCTTCAAGGTCACAGAAAACTTGACGGTCTCTGCTGTGTCCCCATTCATCACCATACACTGTCACCTCATTATGAGTCGTCACGGTAACATCATGCATCCATGAATTTAAATTCCAACTTTGTGCTAAAGCAACTGAACCAAGGAAAGCCCATGCATATGAAAAGACGTGGGGATGTGCATCTGCTCAGACAAGCAGTAATTGCTGACTCAATATTCTTCACATGTATAGGCCTTTCATAAGCTCCTTCACTGCCCGACATGTCATTGAGAACAAAGCCAGTTGAGGCATGACCTACCACTAAAACACTTTATTATCGAATTTGCTACACCCAAAGACAGAGGCAGGAAGATGGACATCGATGGGGGCGGGATCACAGACTGCACAAGTCAGAGCAAAAGTAAATAATCAATCCCCTCCACTGCAAAATGATTTGTGACAGTAAAAGTGAGAAAGGGGAGGTCTAGCGATGAGATATGAACTCCAGGATGACGTAGACTGCAGTTACTGCATTGTTACTCTTCTCAGGGGAACTGATGGTGTACCAGAGCGATTTACGCCCCTCCCTCCACTCTCCCATGTAGCCCTCCATCTATCATCCATTCCTCCGCCCTTCCTGATGACACTATCACCTTACCGACAAACAATCTGTGTTGACAAAGCAATTCTCCAACAGCAGGCTTATTTGTGAACTACACTGGTGCTGCATCGGTAGAAACACCTTCAGCACACCTTCGCAGATGTTCGACTTTGAGCCGCTCCTGGCACGGTGACCTCTGCCCAGAAGAGGAAAATTCTAACTTTAACATTGAAGAGAAAAAAAAAAAAAAACTCCAGATATTTTTGGATTAGAAGAGAAACTATACTGATGTCATTTTTCTTGGCTATTTAACAACAGCTATTTCAGTACATAAGAATGATAAGAAACACCTTTCTGAATTATTTTAAGCTAAAATTTATCTTCTGTTTATATTGATTATCTACTCTGTTTTGAAATTCTGTCTTTAAGGTAGTATTTTCTTCCTAGTATTCTGTTGCAAAGCAAAAGCATGATTTATTGAACACACTTTTTTTTAATTGCTTTAGAGTAGAAAAGCTCAGCTTTCAGTCTACAGGGAAAACAAAGATATTAAATGACTAAAACGAGGTATGCCCTGTAACAAAAGTAACTGGAGATAGTAAACTACATAAAATAGTTTCTTAAAAAAAAAAAAAAAGTAAAGCAAAAAATAAATGATCACGATCTCCTCATATTCATATGTTGCTGCGTTCAGAGCTTTTCCAGCACAACTTCATGTGAAGGGTGAAAATACGACACAGATCAGTTGAAGTACATTGAAGTGTACAAAAAAGCTCTATAAGACTCTGTAGAACTGCAGACTCAGAAGGAAATCCTCACAGGTGCATCACTGGGATGGATTTTCATTCTTTTAGTCTTTTTAATGGTTATTTATTTTGTTTGTAAGTAGTATTTTTGTCTACCAGTCATCACAATTTTAGTCAGGATTAGAGCTCATCCAGGCATCTTTTTCTATCAGAGGTCCCCCATCTTTATTTACAATTACAAAATGACACATTTATGCAGAATATGACTCTTTTGCTTACAGTTTGTAATAAGATACACTTAGAAAGAGTCCCACCTTGTGATATTGTGACAATATTATGACATCAGGGTTTCTGTCTGTTGGCGACAGAATTTCAGTAGTTCCTTTGGTCGGTGTGTGTAGGGTTGTGCCTGTGTTTCTTTTGCTTTTTTTCTTACTGAAGTCATCCAAGTATTTGGAACATCTAAAATCCTCTGTATCTTTAAGCTGTGGAAGGGTTGACCTGCAGAAATCAGGGGACCCCCAATTAGGAAGCCCATATTCTTTAGCCTCTCTGGCACTTTTTTCCTGTGACTTTGATCATAAATTACAATGGGATCCAAGTAAGGTGAGAGGTGAGGTACACCCTGGACAAGTCACCCATTGATTGCAGGGGAAAACAGAGACAGACAAAACAAATAGCCATACACTCACACCTAATGAGAATTTAGATACCAAATAACCTAACAGTCATGTTTTTGGACTGTTGTAGGAAGCCGGAGTAGCTGGAGAGAAGCTACAAATGCACATGGTGAACATGCAAACTTCATGAAAGGAGACCCCAGGCTGGGATTCAAATCCAGGACCTTCTTATTGCGAGGCAACAGTGCTACCAACTCCACCACTGTGCACCCCACTTTTCAGATTTTGGCATGTGGCGCAGTGGTAGAGCATTTGCGTCATATACAGAGGCTAATTGGCCTATAACTGTCTGAACAGCTCATCTTGTGTACATGATCTGGGTAATTCAATCTCAAAAGCCCATACGCTCATCTATTAAGGATGACAGGATTTCAAAGTGCACGTAAGGTTGCACGGATTAGATATTCCAGACTCGTAATCTTATAGCTGCTGTAAAGGCAACTGGTTATTCCAGTCTAGTAATCCTATATATCACTCCAGGGGTTCTCTTCATTGCAAATGACGTAGCATGGGTCAGAAAAATACAAGGGTGTAGGAACTTTGATATTAAAACCAACCCACACCACTTAACTGTTAAAAAAGCAAAATAGTCACCTTAATTGGAATCTTCTAAGAGTAACAACAATACTAGCTATGGATTTAGCTGTCTCTGGATTTGAGGCCATGAAGTACCTTAAAGAAGACAGGGTTAGGATCTCTAGGTTTCACATTAATGTATAGGAAATATTTGGTTCTTCTTTAGCCAGAGGGGTACAGTAGAAACAAAACTATACAATATTAATATTTCTATTCAATATCAAAAGTTTGAGCTAAAAAAGTAAAACAGAGAGAAAGATTTAGAAAATCAGAAATATTTTTGACTGCTTCATAGGTTTAAGTAGTTCACCTAGTGATTGCAGTGCTCTTTTTTTATAAACAACAATAAAATGTGTTGCATTATAATAATATTTGCAAAGCAAGAGAAGAATATGTTCTTATAATGTTATATTAAGCATAAAAGTTGCCATTAAATGATGAAAACAGTTTCTTGAATAAAATCAATAAATGATCTAAAACAGAGCACAAAAAACTCAAAGTCTATCAACTTAAACAACACAATTACAGGACATAAGCTATCTGCAAACTTAATTCACAGAGTCTAAAGTTTGCAAATTACCCTCTCTCTTTCTCTTTCCTCCTTAGTATCGGGCATAATGCCTTAACAGAGAAATGCAATCCTCAATTTAACTTGACAAGGTGGGATCATAAAAAAACATGTTCTCTCTCTGGGAGCGTCATGGGCTCAGTAACAGTGTGTTACCTAACATGATCTGTAAAGTGCGCTGGAATTTACTCCTATGACTTCACTGCATCCTTACAGGAAGTGTCATTGCAACGAGAGGGCTGATCACAATTTTCCCATCAAGATGTCTAGTTGGCTTGTTAGACATTTACTATATATTTGGGGGGGAAAATAAATAAATAAAATAAAAACAAGTTGCAGTTGGAGCTCTAGTAAATTCATTGATGTGCTTTATAGCACAAAACCAAAAGGAAAACCTAACAGAACAACTGTGTAGGAGCACAAATAAAACATTAACCACATGTAGGTGAATTACCCCATGATAACAAATGAATGGACATAGCAGTAAAATTTAAAATTGAAATTAAAAGCATATCAAATGAGAACTGATGTTTTCTGAATATAAAAAATAAGCTTGTTCAAATACAGTGACAGCTAATCAGTGTCCAGCTGTCACCTAGTGTCAGCTGTCACTTACTCTTAGTGTAGGAGACTTCCTGATTTTTGGGCTGAGTCTGGCACCAAAGGAAGCATGCCAGTAACCTTTCCTAACTTCCTAAGAGTTAGTTAAAGGTCAATTAAAGGCTGACCCTGGTCTTCCTCATTTTGTGAGGTTCACCAATAAGTCTGATCTTATGTCACTGAGTGGCCAAAGTTAGTTTCTTTCCATTGGAGGAAAACTTTAGAGATTATCTGAGGAGTTCTGTTATTCTGGATGGGGCCATGTCCCACAAGGAGGAGACCCCGGGACAGACCCAGTTGTTGTCCCGGGGGAACCAAATAAACCTTCTGGCCTGGAAATGTCTTAAGAACCCTGGAACGAGCTAGAGAGTGTTGTTGGGGAGAGATGCCAGCATTTCATTTCTGGACTTATCTTACAAACCTGTCTTTGAGAAGACAATGGCTGGATGGATGGAGTTATCCATAAATCTGGAATAATTATAACATTTTTATTTATAGCAAATGTTATGATCTTTATAAGTAAAATGCTTTAATTATGGTCTGAGAATCTGGTGTGTCATTGATGGAGCCGCCTGTGCGGGAGAGGATGACTTTACTAAGAGTATTATATAACACAGGAAATCAGCTCTGCAGAACACCCACATGGACATATACCGTAAACAGAATCATACAGACTTAACTCAAACATCCAAATAAATTTTCTCCTTACTAAGCAAAAGATAAGTGCTTATCTGGACTGATATGGCAGAGGGAATAGAGCATTCACAACAACTGAAAGCAGAACATGAAGCTGAACATCTGACACAACAATATTTGTATGTTCAAACTCACTTGATTAATAAAAAAAACTCCAATGGTGTATTTGCATAATTTATTGTTTGGCTGTTAACAAGGTCTACCAGATAACAACTAAACAGTCATTATGAATACCCCAGCCAGTTTAACAGTATTTCTTACCGTTGGACTGGGATGTTCCACGACTGCTTGTGTTATGTTCATCCAAACCCTCAGCTTCGTCCACGTATTTCTTTTAGCCCTGTCTCGAAGCAAACGAAACATGTTAAATTCAAAGAACAAACTACGTAATATTGACTGATTTAAATTTTGAAGGTCAAATAAAGCGATACTTCATTGAGCTTTAAATGACAATGCAACATTAAGAATTTTTGCAACAACAAAAACATTAAAATCAACAACACTAAAAAAATATTTCTACTATAGCATTCTCAGGATAAAACAAAGAAAACCTTCACCTCATTGTGCTGTGGTGGCGGGAGCTTGGCTGCAGCCGCTTACCCGTCCTCTCAGATTAATTCAGTGACCAGGCGACGGCAGAGTCTTAAGGAGCGATGGCAAATCTCTTTAAAACGAGACGTTTTGGCAGGAGGCAGGGCAGTTACAGTTACACACGCCACAGACAGGACAGATGTTTTGCACAACAACAAGGGTCCAGTCACTTGGATAAGACTCAGTTAACACTCAAACAAAGCAAGTCCTGTCACTGCACACAAGTGCCATTGTCTTATTTATATGCTTTACAGCAGGACATGCACCTTGGGTTATAACAATATCACAACTCAGTAACAATTACATCAAGACACTGGGGGACACTGTGGTAGTTCTGTGCAAGTGCTGATTGGGAGTCGTCTGTCCGTCACCAGGGTGATGAACAAAACAGTCAGCCTGAGTTTGTGCAGCATGAGGCTCATTTTTCTCAACGCTGGTAAAGTCCTGAACTGATCAGTCTTCCTGCCAGATGCTCTTGTTTGGCCTCTATCATATTTCACAGTTGTGTGTAGGATTCACTGATCATGTGCCAGCGTTTCTCTATGTTTTCACCTCTCTGGCCTTTCTACTGTCCATGTAGAGTTTACTGAAAGTCACTGGAGCCCAAATAACAGAACGGGGCCTGTGTGGGTTGAGTTTTCACAGACACACCTTCACTTGTAATAGCTTTCATCTGTTGTAATTTATGCAACATGTAGTTGTGCCAGTGATGTATTTTTGTATGTAATTTCACAGCTTAACTCAAAATGGCAACAAATGTTCAAGTCCTTACGGTAAGCCTTACACACATAAAGATGCGTTTAATTAATTGCATCAATTGGTCATTTTATATGCTCAACTATTTACTTTTGATCTAAAAGGGACACCCTAAAAATACAATTTGTGAATGTTTTTGTATAATACTTGAATAGCAAACTACATGAATAATGTTATATTATCAGCTAGTTTATCAATGAAGTAAAACAATTTGACCCCATACAAAATAAGAGTGATCAATAATCTGCACACACTGCCTAGCAAAATAGTCACACCCTTTATTTTTTTCAAAAACATTTTTGAGCTATAACCCTAAACTTCAATGCATTTTCTGGGATTTTATATGATAAGCCAAAACAAAGTGGATATTGCAATGTGGAATGAAGCAATTACGCATTTTATTTTTATGAATGAAAACTTAACATATGTATCTGTATCGAATTATTCCCTAAATTTATATGTGGCATGCAGCACTAAAACCCAAGCACCCATTTCGCTGCAATTTGCTCCAAATCTTTTTAGGCATACCCCTATCATTGTCAAAAAACTAGAAACTGAAAGTCTTGCTCATTGGGTTTTTATGCCCAAGGACTTACTAGAAGGTAAATGTGAGCCTCGATTTAAACCCCCCACCCCAAAGAAAAACAAGCACTAATACAGAGTACATTTTATGTTACAGAAAAGTAACAAGTTAATGGCAGTAGTAGCTCCATTAGTGGCATTGTCTGAAAAATTGGCAAACATCTGTATCCAGTGTTGAAGTTAAGGCTTGGTTGGCAAGACACTCATGAGGTTACTCCAATTATTCAGCTAGAAATGCAAAGGAGAGAAATAAAGTGCAGACATGAAGCCAACAAATAGATTTTTGCAAATACAAATTCAGAACTAAGTAGTACTTTTTCTGGTTAGTTTCATTTATTTAGTGAGCATGTTTATATTGTTTTTTTTGTTTGTTTGTTTTTTTTTTACATTTACTTTCAATAGTTTACCAAGACTACCAAGTTTCTAAAGTCTGTGATATTGCATATAATAAACAATGTTTCGTGTGATGCCAACATTGTCCGATTCTCTTTTTAAGTTTTAACTCTTATAAAGAGCCTGGCTATATCTCTTTCTGCAGGACTACTACTATTACAAAAAGTGCAATTAAAAACACTATTTTGTTTAATGTTGCTAAGGTGATCTAAGAACATAGCAGTGTGAACTTAATCATTCCTATATCCCTTTATTTCAATGATTATAATCAACATTTAGCATTATTCAACCTTTATCTTCCACTTAATTCAGCCTCAGCTTGTTTTAGGGACCAGTGTGGGTCTTATCAATGACATGCAGCACCAAAACCCACACAACACCCATAATGCAGTTCTTCAGTGCTAATACAGTCTCCTGGAGTAGCATTTCTTCTTGGCTTATAAAATATTTCTGCTCCAAACAGAGGGGCTAAATCCTTGTGAGGTCTCTGGTTGCTTTGTTCAGCCTCTAGACGTTGGTATGTACAGGAATTGGATACCTCAGTGTGTTTGTCTCAGTGGTGCTGGAAAGCCCTGGTTGCTGCCATGTTGTTGGAGACAGACAGACAAGTATTCAACTCTAAGCACTGGGTATCAGCTTGTCAAGAGGAGCATTGCAGGCATTTGTTGCAATTGTTGTGTTCCATGAGTGTTGCAGCTGCCTTTGTTCCCTTTATAACATCTGGTAGAAACATTCACACTTTTCGCTGACCTTAATTTTCACTACTTAGAACAATGTTGCTCAATTGCACAAGATCAAAACTGAATCCATTTGTTATTTTAAGTCTTTGTTTACCTATATGGGGTTTAAAGAGAATCAGTTTCTTTGATCCAACATGAATTATGAATGAAGGCAAGCTGCTTAACCGCCTCACTTCTAATGCCTGACATGAAAGCTCCACCCTGGAAACCTTCTATCAGCAGACACGTAGCTCCAGTTTCTCACATGATGATTCATAGATTCAGGTACAGACAAAAAATAAAATACTGGACTGGAAGAATAGGTCAGTATTTTATGACCTAAATACTGGCACATTTAATTTGCCAGCCAATTTAATGTATATATGAGAACATTTAAAGAATCAAGAACATCTATGCATATTTCTTAGATTAATATTGGAAATTACACAACAGTCAAGAATTACACACAAAAAAAACCCAGAATCTAATGATTGATGTGTTTGTTAATTGCTTGCATTAATAATGAGATCAATGCCAATTTTCTCATGATTTAATGATTTAAAAAGGCAAACAATTGGACAAATGCAACGGCCATGGGGAGAAGGGGAAAGTTTTCTAAATAATAAATTGAGTGTTTAAAATATGTTTTCAGCTGTTAACAGGTTTAGCTTTTTTAGAAGTCTACTGGTCTGTCAAGAACTTAACGAAATTAACTCTTTTAACTAACAATAATATAAGATAATAATCATTCTGGGACATGAAAAGGAAAAAGAGGAATTCCATGTTTTGGAATCTTCTTTGACTCCAAAGCTTGTCTCGCTAAAACTGCTCTTATGGGGAAAAAAGGATAACCTCATAGTGGCCTAGAATCGGGTTGTTGGCTCACACACTGAACTTACTTGCACTTGGTCTTTAAGTCGCTCCCTCTTGTTTCTCAGCTCGTCTGTTGGGGAAATCTCAGCAAAAAATAGTTCTGGGTGAAAGGTCACTTGCACTCGAAGGTTTCTAGTTTTTATTCAGCAGTGGGTGACTTTTGTGGCTCCTCACTCTGGATTAAGAATTAAGGGAGGCATGGAGTTAAAAACATTTAAAGAATGGGGTTAATTTAGGGTTCAAAACTGATGCTTGTATTAGAGGTCTAAAATGATGTTTCCCACAAAGGACAAAAATTAATTGATGGATCTCTAGGACAATGTTGGATAAGCTTTCTTCCTCTCTTGAGCTCATTATCCTTTATTTTAGTTGTGCACCTTCAATGCATTTAAATGTCCTCGTTTAATGAAGATGGAATTTTCTCTGAATGATTTATCTTTTTTCTGACCATTGTAATAAACCAGTTTTTGATATTTGCCAAGCAAAAATCTCCAATAGTTTTTTAGGAAAACATGAAATTGCAACAGCGTTTTGATAATATTATCACTAAATATGCAGCTTTTTCTTAAATATGACAATAATCAAAATCCCGAGTAGCTGATGAAATCCACTGCAGGCATTCTAGTCCCATTTCCTGATCTCTGCACAATCAGAGTTGGAAGTGGGCTGTGAAACCACAGGACTGAAACATTGATGAAATATTAAATCTTACAGGATATTTAAAGCCTCTGACATACTTATTTTCTGGTTAGTAAGTTAGCAAAACGTTTCATCTCACATCTATGATGGCGTCTATCCGCCAACTTCTATTCTTTTGTAATTGTTCTTAATTTTTCTTACTTGTTAATTTTTTGAGCAAAGGTTTTCCTTACAATTATTGTGAAACAGGATTTCTACCCCTCTATTTACATTCAACTTAACTTTCACTAATATTCTAATTGATGGGTTTTAAAGGCCCCTCCATTGCATTTTCTGTTAGATCAAGATTATTAAAGTTTTAATATCTAAGTAACTTGCAGAGTTAAGTATGCGGGTTGTGGCTCATGTTCAAATTCATTCTAAGCAATATTAAACAGCTTATTCTGCTTCTGACTAGTGTGGTGTTGTTGGTCACTCTGACACAGCCAAGCTGATCCCACAAGTGTTCGATCTATCCTCTCCAGTTCAGTCTGTAAAATCTCTGCTCTGTGACGTTGAACATTAACATCCTGGAAAACATAGTGTTTTCCCCAAGACAGGGAATATGGGTTTGCCTCTTTTTGAACAATCTGTCTTGCTATCACCCGCTGCATTTAGATTACCTCCACTGATGACAAGCCATGTTCATGCTAGCACACTCTCCCACCAAGCAGCTGCTGCTCATGAGATTTGGCAAGTTTTTCATTCTAAGCCCCAAAAATGCATTTTCCTTATAAATGTGGCAACATGTAAAGCAAAATAAACAGGCCTTTCAATAGTATCAGATATATTTATCCAAGCACACATCTCCCTATTTTGTGTTCAAAGTTTATCTATATTTGATGAGTTCTATATATAGTGAATATAAATATTTCATAGATTACATAGATAATTTGTTTCTTTCTTTTTTTTTCCTGCTGAGAAACATGTTTGTTCATGAAATATGAACCTGATCAGATTAATGAGTGTCTTCTAATTTGACTTAAATAATCAATTTTCCCAGGTTTTTCAGGTTTCCTAAGTGTTTCAATAAGTTTTTTCTGTTTTCAGAAAAAGGTTTTATCTCTCATCCAAAATTCCTCATGAGCTCTCTGATGTCCAATGAAGGTTTTAGTCAAACAGGAGGGTGAGTGAAAAGAATAGCTAATTAGAAGGGTTTACAAAGTAAAGAAATTTATTATCTACTGTCTAAAACATTGAATCAAATATTTTAAAAACTAATAAAACTGACTTTTTCATCACTAAACCAGTAATTTTTACTAATTTAGTAATGACTCTTGTGCTGCTGTCGTATATAGATACAAACTTTGGATTAGGAGTTAATATGACCTGATGGCTGTGCCCTTATTCAACAAGACAATGCTCTCTAATTAAAAAGAAAAATGGTTCAGAAAGGATTTGGAAAGCACAGCAAACATGATGTGTTGATTTGGTCTCACAGTTGCTCAGATCTCAATTCATTAAGAAACTGTGGGTTGCACTTGACAAATGTGTTTAAAAACAAAGTAATCGCACAAACTTCATGTCAAGTCCTTACACGGTTACAATACTACACTGAATAACAGATATTAGCAAACAAATATCACATCTTTACTATATTTTCATAGGAGAAATGTATCTGGTAAATATAATATCTATACCAGACACTTTAAAGGATTAGGTTTCTCATTCACTGATGTCTGAGCAACTGCGTCACCATTTCAGCCATGATACCTCTAGAGGGCAGCATTTCTTTGCTCTTTCTTACTTCATCCCTTGGCATTTAGGTAAACCTATAAAATATTGTTTTTGCTTTCAGTCAAACCCCTAAGCAAAGAAACTGCGACAGTGTGCTCAGGATTTCTGCTCCTCCTTCTGAAAGTAGTTTTGGACTCTCACTAAACCAGGACAGGATTTGAAGGTGCACCTCCCAGTGGGGGGGGGGGGTGTTCTCTGATGCCAGGGCAGCCCTGTTGGATAAGCTCCAGGTCCCTCAGTGCTCTTTTGCTAATTACACGCTGGTAAGTACAGTGCAAGCCTGTAGGACTCCTCAGCTGTGTTCCTGTGGGCATGTTGCTGATAAACAACACATAGGCACTCACTCCTCTCTAACAATAACAACAACTGAACTGTACATAGCTGTGGCCACCTGCACCAGAACCTCATTCCTTGCTTGGGAGGCTAGGTCCCATCTGTCTCTCCATGATTGCCCTGGTTCCTGCAAACAGTGGAGCTGTGGAGTGTTACACAGTACCACTAAATCAAACCAAGACTAATGACTACAGCAGAGCTGAAGCTACACAGAACCGAGGCTCAACGTGTTCCTGCTCACAATGCAGAGCTGAAGTTAGCCACAAGTTGACTACAGATGGTGTAAATCAGACGGGAAGGATGCACTCATGCTAACTACAATCTACATGCATTATTATCCCATGAGTTTAACAACCTAATGATCAAGCATTACATTCTCGTCTTTAATGTTTTTCCTGACATAAAAATGTATTTTTAAGAATAAAAATATTTATATTTCTCCAGTTCTTTCCAGCTGTGCCTTGTAGCTGGATGAACCACAAGTTCAATTAGAGGAATCTTCAACAATCTTTTCACAATAGCATCTTTTGTTCCACCTTCTTTTTGTCTCCTCCTCTTTCTTTTCCTCCTCTCTCTATCTCATTCTCTAATAAAAACTGCTATTAATAGAACACCCTGCTCTTTCTTTTAAACTGCAGGGAGCGTATAGCATGCACTTAAAGGGAGGAAGAAGCTGAAGATACCAGGAGGCATTTGAAAATGTCCTCTACAATGCCCGTGGCTACAAAGACGCTGGCTACCCTAAAAATAACAACAAATGGGGCTTTGATAGATTTGTGGCATTTTGTATCAGCAAAGATGCTCTTGGGCTAATTTTAGATAGTCAAATCATTTGCAGACCAAATACCTCACAGACATTGGGATGTGAAGGAGGAAAGGCTGGTGAAAAACACCTCTGTATCTGTCTATGCGTGCTGCAACAACTGACACACAATAAACACACCAAACACAGTTTCAGTTGAATAATTATTGGCTTCATTATTGATATTACTTTTTCAGGGTTATGAGCATTTGGAAGTATACGTATTTCTTATTTTACATGTTTTCTTGTCCATAGATTGTCCTTTTTGTTGTAAAGTGCAGGTAATACTACTTTTGAATCCAAACATTACATACAATATGTAGTACATGTGTTCCTTCTCCATTCTTCCTTATGATTATTTACAATATTGTTCCACATTTCATTTCACAGAAAGAAAAATCATTATCCACTGTATCAGCATTGTCGGATGTTTTAGGCTTTTATACAGCAGAGCAGAAGTGAAGTGAATAGCTATACAAGTTATTTTAATGGATGCCACACTATCAGGCTCTGGGTGTAAAAGAGAAAGAAAGGACACTGATTCTTAAACACACACTTGCACACAGTTTGCATATTGATCATTTTGTGTCTTATATTGTTGAATTATCTGGGGGCCTGACTGCACAGGGCTGACATGGCAGTTCAAACAAACCCAAAACTCAGGCAGTTAATATTTCTCCTTTAGCTAACAAGCCTAGGGTTTTCTTACAGTTTCTTTCAACAGCTTTTTAAACCATCATGAAACAAGTGGCAGATAAAACATTAAAGGAAATCTGAACTCAAATGTTCTATTTTCTTAAAAGCGGGCAGTGAAAAATCAACCTCTGCATAGATCTCTCAACGTATTCACTGTGGGACACTCTGCTCATGGAGTGGAATTTGCTGGTGGGTCCCTCTGTGGATGAGAACTAATATTCTTAAAGTCAGCTCTATTTGTGCTTTAAGAAGCAACAGTAGTGGATGTTCAGTTACCATGTTGTGGTCTCCAGTGCATGAGTTGCTACAGTGAGTTAGGCTAAAACACAGTAACACACCTATTACATTACAGATAAATGTTGAGATGCTAACATTTATCATAAGTGCCAAACACAAAACAAATGAAGACATAAAAATATGATGCATTTGCATGCATAGACAAATATTTTTGGTCAGACTGTGAGTTTTTCCACAAATACAAAGATATGCGGTTGCATAAATGCAGCTGTAGAACCAGACTATGATGCTGACATTCAGAGGTTCTTTTCTCTCACTGTGACACGTGTACATTAATGCTCGCTGTGCATTAGCACATCCAAATTGGTACGCAGGAGAAAAAAATCTTAACTGGATGAAAGAGCTTTATGAAAGTAAGTAGTTAAACAATCATGCATATTTTCACAGAGTGGTCCATGGGTGTATTGCTAAAAAAGCTACTTATTGTTATTCTACCTTGAGATAGTAGTAATTTAACATCTCAATTTACCTTAGACTACCCAGGAAATTACTTAAGTAAAAAAAAGTCTCTAAAAACCCACAGTTTGGACAGAGAGACGACTTAGGAAGCCTCATGTCGGGCAGTTGGACGATGCATCCTGAGCACATACTGGCAGCGATGACACTGGAACATTTTGCCACTCTAGGTTGAGACTGTAGTATCTAAAAGGAAACCCTTGCATTCACAAAATTAATCAATATAATTCTTGCTACACACCTTCTCTTAAGCAACAACCTTTTGGACATCTGTGAGAAAAAGCAGAGGCAAGAGACACAGGGGCAGAGTCAAACCATATGTAGGTCAGACAATGTCTGCTACACTGCTGCTAACTATCACCTTCCATATTAATGTTATTGCCTTTGACTGTTATCTTGGCAGTGTTGAGCGAACTGTGGAAAGTTTTAGCTGTATGCAATCCGAGAACTTAATTCACATCTGATGCAAACTTTTAAAGATATATTGAGCTTCTGGCATCAGAGTTTTCTGAGGAGACAGTGGGACATCACTGTTATTATATCAATCCAATGTTCATAAAATGTTTAGGGTAAAAAAGTAAGCTTATTGTTTACATCTGAAAGATCAACCTACTGGTAAACACCTACTTTATTGAGGGCAGTTTAAAAACAAGGCATTCTAAAATTCTGGTTAAGATACAGGTCATATGTCAATTTTCCTAAGAACTACTTTGACTAGAAAACTTGCTAAGACGCCTTGTGAGAGTGTGTCTTTGGCACTCTGAAAGGAACAATTATCAATATTGTTAGAAATAGCCAAGATGGAAAAGCTCATGCTTATTTTTGAGGGCTTAAGATCTCTGATAAAAGCGTATGTATGCTGTTATTATGTGATCTGACTATAAAGATATATTGTTTTACATTTAAGAAATAAATATATCTATTGCAATATTTTATTTTAGTCTCTTAGATGCTTCCTGTTTTCGCTTACATGCATGCTAGAAATGTTTTAGTCATGCAACACTAGGTGAAAAGCGTAAACCCAGACAAAAGGCAGTTAAAGCATTTTTCCAGCACACATTTCCTTACAAGTTGCTATTTTGATAACAAGGACACAATTAGATGAATCTGTGAAACAGACACAATTGCAAGACTTTGATCACTGAGGCTGAGATTAACATCCAAAAGCAGGGTATTAGTTTACGTTTACCCAATCACAGCTCAGATTACAGCAACCTGGCAAAACGGCAATGACTTCTGGATGGAATGTAAATATTGATACACATCTTTTTACATGTAGAAAATGACCTTATTATTAATAAGTCAAAAGTTCTCAAACTTACATCTTTAGGTTAATAGCTATCTGCAGGCATCCTTTTAAAAGTGTGGATTTCTGCAGAAGGCAGTGTACAGACAAATATACAGTGACCAGGTGAAGGAAGTGGCAGTTGAAAACCAAGTGGAACTTCTCATTGAGATAAAAATGTCATGCAGTAATCTACTGACTATGTTTTCTTCCTACCTACCTATTGGATATCAGCTAAGTCACAGTTAAATTACCTATCTATATGGATAAGCTCTGTAAAAGTGAAAGAGTGAAATACTAAACAAGAAGAAACATTCAAGATGTCTCAAAGTTCTGCAGTAAGACAAGTTTGGGTGAATGGAGGTGGGAAAGCTTGCATTGCAATACATACTGTAGAGTACATGTAAGACCAAAGCAGTGAAAATTCAAGGCCATTGTCAGTCATTCATCAGATACTGATGTCTACTAGGGGAAAGGGTGTCAAACCATAAGCTAAAAGCTGATGGCTATCATACATCCTTCAAATAACATGGTGTACTTAACCGCCAGCATCATTATAAGTCATCCACAGGCCATTTGGAGTGGGCTTGGTTAATGCTCACACATCCTTTTTTTCCCTAAATGTTAAAGCATATGACAGTTTTATTTCTTTTGCTCCAAGAAGCAGCGTATGTAAAACACAACAGACTCTTCAGAAAGCCCGTCGGAGCTGTGTGCCATGTGAAATGACAGCTAAAGGGACAGCGGTCAAAAGCGGGGAGTTTGCTTTTTTCAGTTTCTTTTCATTGTGTGCAACTGTTGGCTACAGTGATGAGAAGAACAATTTTAGGTTTTGTCAATTTTTGTAGCAGCTGATCACACAAAGGCAACTCCATGCAGAAATTCAAATCTTAGAACTGCAGAAATTGTTTTAGGAGTTTTAAAGGGAGCATTATAAAACGTGAAGACTTGATTGGTGCACAGGGAAGATATGGCATTTGGAATATTTTTCACTCAATCGTCATTGACATTCTGTTTTCTATTGCCTTGATTTTTCTATCACATGTTTTGTAGTAGGGTGCATTTCTGTCCCATCTGGCAGTACAGTTTTATTTTTCCCACTGCGATGGGGAGAAACATATGCAGGTTACACATCTGTGAGCATCTTGGTGATGTTTACATAGTTTGTGTTGGCGAGTGTGCAGTTGGCTGTTTTAAGGTTCTCCTCCTGAAAGTCTTCATTGCTGTTGTTCACAGCCTCCTGAATCTCCATGTAGTCCGATTTGCTGATGGTGGAGCCACTCCGACTCTTCTTTAGCTCCTCGCCTGAATCAGCTTTGGGTACATTAACCTGCAGATACTGAGCCTGCTCTTCGCCTTCAGTCTCACGGTGATAGAAGTAGTTGAAGTTGGACACAATTACAGGCACTGGCAAGGCAATGGTCAGCACACCTGCAATGGCACAGAGGGAGCCCACTATCTTGCCTCCAATTGTAGTCGGGACCATATCACCATAGCCGACTGTTGTCATTGACACCACAGCCCACCAAAATGCATCAGGGATGCTCTCAAACTGTGACTCAGGCTCATCTGCTTCAGCAAAATAAACTGCACTGGAAAACAGGATGACCCCTATGAAGAGGAAGAAAATGAGGAGGCCGAGCTCTCTCATACTGGCTTTAAGGGTTTGACCTAAAATCTGAAGCCCCTTGGAGTGACGGGACAACTTGAAGATCCTGAAGACTCGTACCAAGCGGATAACCCTGAGAATGGCTAAAGACATGGCTTGCTGACCTGGCTGACCATCCTCTGCTCTATCTGCCAACTCGGTGCCAAGAGTGATAAAGTAAGGAATGATGGCAACAATATCAATAATGTTCATTATGTTACCAAAAAAGCCTGCTTTGCTTGGGCAGGCAAAGAAACGCACTAAAAACTCAAAGGAGAACCATATAATGCAGAGAGTTTCTAGAACAAAGAAGGGGTCAGTGAAGTAGGTGGATGTGTAGCTGATTATTGTAGAGTTAGTTTCAGGTGAAAACACTTGAGCATGGGACTTATGCATTTCCTCCTCATCATTGCGGAATATTGGGAGAGTCTCCAAACAGAAACTCACAATAGATATCAGGATGACCATGACAGAAATTATGGCAATAATCCTAGCAGGACCTGAGCTTTCTGGGTACTCAAAGAGAAGCCACACCTGTCTTTGGAACTCGTTGTCAGGAAGAGGACGTTCCTCCTCCTTGATGAAACCTTCATCTTCTCTGAACATCTCAATGGCCTCCTCCCCAAGCTCATAAAAACGAATCTCTTCTGAAAAAATATCAAGAGTGACATTGACCGGCCTTCTCAATCGGCCTCCTGATTGATAATAATACAATATAGCATCAAAGCTCGGTCTGTTTCTGTCAAAAAAGTACTCGTTCCTTAGAGGGTCAAAGTAGCGCATCCTCTTTTTGGGATCCCCCAGCAGAGTTTCGGGGAACTGAGAGAGGGTTTTGAGTTGTGTCTCAAAGCGCAGCCCTGAGATGTTAATGACCACCCTCTCACAGCATTCATGGTCAGCCTCTGGGTCGTAGTCCAGGGGGTGCCCTGGGTGTGCAGCTGCCTCGTCAGAGGGGTCGCCTGTGGCAACAGTCATTCTGCAGGACGAGGTGGCCTGCACCTTTCAGGATGTCTGGGTCCTGCAGCCTGGAAAACTGCAGGTGGGGGCCAGGAGAGGGTGGGGACTCAACAGAGTGAAGACCTGAAGGCCACAGGATGTCACCTAGGATCTGACTGCCGGTAGGACAAACAGAGAAAAGTAGCAAGGTCAGAGAAACCTGAGAAATGATTCAGCACTTAATAAATCCTTCTGCTTAGCTCAGAGAAATCAAAACCTTTCTTTCAGCTTGAAGATCAAATAAAAAATAGAAAATAATTCAACACTCTCACTAATTAACATTCAAAAAAGCAGCCTGCTTTGCATGTAAATAACACGAATGCAGATGAAACCACGGGCTAAAATAACAATAAAAAACTTGCAAAGCTCCCAAATCAGGACCCATTTGCTGCAACATCTATATCTGTTGAACTGAATTGGCACATGTAATGGTAATGCAGCAGACACTAAATCCAGACTTCACCTTTCCTCATCTTCCATCTAAACATAAAAAAAATATGTTTAAATGTACTGTGCCATCAGAAAACAAAAAGAGATTAAAGGAAGAGATTTACAGCTGGTTATACGATCTGACTTTAGTTTTTGGTGGAGCATTTTTGTCTTGAAATGGTGCCTGTTACTGAAATATTCAAAAACATCTATAAATAATTTACCCACGAAAGGAAATTGGCTCTCCGAGAAAAAGAAAAAGCAACTCTGTTTGCATTCCTACCTCTCTCAGGTGAAGGCATGGTTTTGCAAAATAATATATCATGCAACAAAAAATTGCAGGTGTGGTAATCATGCCTTGAAAGGTGCAAATCCAAACATGAACTACAGTGCGATAAGATTTATACTCAGAATCGAGGAGGCGGATGAAAGCCGCTTTATCTTGATCTCATACATACCTACAGACATCGTTTTCGTCTCTGGGTGAGGCTGGATGCTCCCGCTGGTGTCAGGGAGGTGGATATCTATAATCAGCTGCGGCAAACGGGTCTTCAGTCTCCAGTGCAGGTGGGGGGGGGGGAATGAATTTCCGATTCGGGACAGTCGATGATATTCACCTCATGTTGTCTGCAGCATCCTTGCCGTGTACACCGCGTACAGTATGCGCGGGTGTGTCCTCGGTTTCCCCTCCCCGACTCTTCTCCTCCGAGTAGGGAGCCGCGGGGTGGCGATTGGCAAAAAAAAGGGCGGAGGGAGACGTCCAAGGAGGTGTCGGTGCTTCCCCTATTAGCCGAAGGTGCTGGGATCAGCAGAACGATCTTTCTTCCGCTGCTTTCCTCCGCACCGGAGCGACTCTGTGACGAGCCGGTGGCTGCGGAGGTAGCGTCTGTCTCTGGTAGACACCTAGAGATAACGTCCTCAGAAAATAGGTGGATGTGTGTTCTAAGTGATGATCTCCTTCTTCAAATGGGAAGCATCAGTAACAAGTCTTTTTTTTTTTTTTCTTGCCTCACCCAGATAAATATGTTGTTTTCTTTTTGGGGCAGTTTTGCGCCACTTATACCATAATTTCCACAAGATTCTCTGCAGCTGAAGCTCCAACGCTCGGTGAAAGGAGACGCTGCTGAGAGCCTCCTTTTAGTCTACATGGTGGGCAGAACGGCGTCTTCAGACGCTGACTTGAAACGACATGCATGAAAGTCATAGTGGGTTTGAAGATTATGCAATTTCACTAAGCCAGCGCCCCATGCGCACACAGCAACACCCCTAACGCTTAAGCACATGTCAGCACGGTGGGAGGTGAAATTTTCATTAAATGATGGAAACAATTGTGGGTGAAATATCCCTCTAGCCAGGCTTGGCCATTGAGTTTTTTACTGGTTACAGTATGAAGCTCCGTCCAACCTGCAGTCGGGCACTGCTCTGCATACCAAAATAGGTGCTGGTGATGGAGCAGGGAAGAGGCGCACTATAGCAACACCACCTTTTCTGCAGTCGACATAAGGCGCTTATGTTGGTCACTGAAGCGTAAAAAAAAGCATAATTTTAAACACAGCTTTCTTGAACCAAGACTATTAACACATATATGTTCTGATTGGAAGATAGACCCAAATGTAAATTTTAAAACTTTTTAATGAAAGGAACCCTCCTTTTTTCTATGCGATAATAAAGTTATCTCATGTTTCCTTGTGTGCTCTGAGGTAACAACTTCCAATTCTTTTCCACTACTTGTTCATAACAGTGAATGTTGTAATCTTTCCTGGCAACAAACTCCATGAATAATGAATGGGAGGGGGGGACAAAAATAGAGCAAATCCTCCATCAGTGCGTCTGGCTATGAACTGCAAATGCTTCCATCACAGTGGATGCTTGCATCGAGAATGTATACACACTGTCCTGAAATGACCACAGAGGTCAATGGGAATCCCTCAGAGAAGAAGAATGGGGGATGGGGGAGACAGCATGATGATTTGTGCAAGCCTTTCCAACGTTACACTTGGCAGACTTGAGACCATCCTGGATGCCAACCTTGCCACAGTGTCCATCTGGTCTGCTGCTACCACAGAAGCAGATTCTTTTTAGTAGCTCTTAATCGCTTTTCTTGGTTCTTGATGACAGGACAATCATTATTTATTAGCATGGGGCCTGTTACAATGGGCTCTAACCCAGCTTGTGCTGCATTAGGTGGCTGTCTGGAATTAAAATCAAATCCTTGCTGAATTCAAAATCTTTTAGATACCGTACCTAACCACACATAAATGTGAAAACATCTGGCAATGTAAGATGGACATTAAAACTGTTCAAAATAAATTTGCTTCCAGGATTTATTTATATATGTTTTTAAAAAGACATAGAGTGTGTATTCAATTGTGAGTTTTTTGTAAATATTTAAATACTTTTCTGTGATATATTTTTTCAATTGAAGAACTAGGTGAAAATGTTTTATGTAATGTTGCTTACAAGCAGAAAAGGTAAGAGTTATGTGGAACAAAACAAATAGTCTGAAAAGGGTGTGCTGTACTATCTGCACAATTTAACCTGTTTATCAAAAATATGCCTCTGATTATGAGTATTTGAATATTTCAATACTAGAACTGATTATTCTAACAGAATGTTGGCACTATCTCTTTTTTACTACCTGATTTGTATACCAATTGTCAATGCTAAGTTCTTTATTTCAGACTTCAGATATATATTTTTTGTTTTAGCAAGATGCAATCATATATCTTCATTGAAGTTGTGGTTCGTTATTTTGTGCTGCCTGAATGGATTTTACTGTAGCTATTAAACTTTCCCAACTGACATAATTCAGCAGGTCTTGGAGAAAGAGCAGATGTCCTGCAGTCTCAATTTAAGTACCATCTTTCTCCACTGTTCACTTTGCTTTTTAACATATTAGCTGTGAGATATTGGGGATAGTGGCTTCACCTTATTATCAGATGGTGCAATGACAACTATATCAACCTTAATAATGTTACAGAAGCTAAAGAAATAATCATCAGTTTTAGAAAAATAAAACTATTATATATGGTCAAGAGGTCCAAATTTTGGAAACTTATCGTGACATTGTTTGGAGTAGCAGCAAGCAGAGTTAAAGAAAGTATATAAGGAGCTTAATACTGAGCGATCCTGAAAGAAACCCTGGAACTGGGGCAGAGATTTACCTTTTGTAAAGACAATGATCCTAAACATACAACCATAGATGGAATTAAACGGTTTAGATCAAAATGTATTTGTGTTTAGAATAATTCACTAAAAAGTCCAGACTCAATTCTAACTGAGAATGTATTACAATACCTGAAAACAAATTTTCTATTGACTTAGATTGTAAGGAAATCTCAGAATATTGCTAGAATGCTATTCTACAACTATGAGTAAAGCTGACCAGGAACATCCAGTGATTTCACAAATATCAGCAACTTTGTGTTGGCCTCGCATCAAATCTAAAAATATTGTTATTACTGTTTATGACAAAGATTGAAAGACCTAAAGAGATGTGAAGTACTACATTTCGTTGCTTTGTACTTGTGACAGTGCAATGACAATAAAGTTGAATTCTATTCTATTCTATTCTATTCTATTCTATTCTATTCTATTCTATTCTATTCTATTCTATTTTATTCTATTCTATTCTATTCTATTTTATTCTATTCTATTCTATTCTATTTTATTCTATTCTATTTTATTCTATTCTATTCTATTCTATTCTATTCTATTCTATTTTATTCTATTCTATTCTATTCTATTCTATTCTATAGTAACTCTAATTGGAACCATGTCTTGAGGTAACAAAAGAGAGATAAATTAATAGTGTTTTTGTAACATGCACTCATAATTCCTGGATGTCATGTGTTCTTATGAATGGAGAATGCCCTGTTTTTTTTTTTTGTTTGTTTTATTTTGGCCATTCAGTCCCTTGACTGTTGTGGTCATTTTCTGGCATCGATGCCTCCCTCCTTCTTGATACTGCATTGCAGCTGCTACAGGTTTTCAACAATCACTCACCCTTATACGCACACATGCTACCCCCCACAGTTACTCACACGCACGCACCCGCACGCACACGCACCCGCACGCACGCACACACACACACAAACTAGGTGTAAAAGATTTCATAAGATCTCATAGTGCTTGATAATAGCACTATGCCTTATGGTAACATCAATATGGTCTGGATGTTAAGTTAATCGAAAAAATATAATTCTTCCAAATATTACTCCTCTCTCACTTGTGCATTAATTTTGATATGCAAATGTATAATAAAGACTTATTATCACACTAAACCAAAAATTATATGTAAAACACAGGGTATATACACTATAACATTTGCTTTTCTAAAAATGTCTGTTGTTTTTTTCTACAAATGTCCTTGGGTAATCTTTCAACCTTGATACTTTTCTGTTTCTTCCCAAAAACTACTGAGACTGTATATTTATCCCTCCAGGAGATGAGTCATTCCCAAAACACTGCTCAGTAGACAGAAACTGAAGAAGTCCTGCAGGTTAGAAATAGACTAGAAGAGTGCTTCCAATAAATAAGTTGCAAAAGGTGTACTGATAGGAAGCCCTGCACCTCATTTTGTCCTCTACAGTATTTGCCCTGGCGGTAACAGTACATTTGAGGATGAGCTGAGGAGAGTAGAAATCGTAATGCAGAGAGAGGAAGGAGAAGACTAAAAGGGAGGGATAGGTCTGCTCGTCAGATTGAAGCCCAGTTGGACAAGGTTAGATCCTGGAAACTTGCCAGATGCCAGGAGAAACACAAGGACGCTGGCCCACTGCAGTGTGCACCCAAGCTGGAGTCATAAACACCCACTGCTGCTCCGAGTTACTCCTCTGAACTACCTGTAGATGTTTCATACTTCATATGAGAGATTATATAACCTGAGCTGAATTAAACCATGAAGACATATACAAAAATATATATTCTGGCTCCATTAATTTCAGAAAACTATGCTGACGCTGAGGGAAAGGACTGTGAGTCAGTCTGAGTCAGTGTCATTGTTGCAAAGAGATTCTTATGCTACATTGTATGATGGATCTATAGAAGTGAGGGAAATTCAAGTCAAGGTAAGAGCCTGATATAGAAACAATCTGCTACATTACACCAAAGGTCATATTAGAAATAAGACACCTAAGAGGAAGAATCAAATTGGGACTCTGATCGTTTTAGAAATAGAGCAGGAGAGCAGGAATCTTTAATATTTTATCCAAACCAAGCACTACTTCCTTTACATTTCATGCTTTACAGTATACAACACCTTCTCATAAATGCATTTTAAAAGTGCTATGACCTTTTAAAGATGTATTCTTCTCACACATAAATGTTTCAGATCACTAAATGAATCAGAAAAGAATGCTGTGACAAAGCACACAAAACTTAGTTTAACTTCATTTACTGTGAATGAAATAATTATTTGATTATTTACTTCAGTTGTCTTTGTCAAATATTAAATAAGTGTCATAACTTAAAGCAAAAACAAAATAAAAGACACACACACATACACCTAACAGTTGATCTGACTTTTGGGATTTACTGTGTCATAATCCAACCTCCAGTTTATGTTTTTGAGTGACTAAAGGAACCAGAAAATGTGCCTCAGCTAAATGAAACAGTCTGATATCCAGTCAGCTCTTGGCCCAGCAGCCACTCTGACTCACGGGACACCTGGGGGTAGAGCAAGGACAGCACGTTTCTCAGAGTCATACTGCCTGACAACTGAAACCCCAACAGCCATCTGACTTTTCCCTTGTTTCATACCACCAACTCTTCAAATTATGCTGTTCTAAGTCAGCATTGTTGCTTTAATGAACAACTCTGTTGCTCATCCTCACTCGGTTACAGTGGAGACAACAGTTTGGAACAGGTATGAGAGGAAGCTGGGCAGTGACATCACAGCCACTCCATGCTGCTTTTCTGTTGCCACTGAGACAGTTCAGGTGCAGCCTGATGACACAGCAGTCTACATTACTATGTCTGCACAGCTAAACATAGATTGTCTTCAAATAAACTGTAAGATATGGATTGCTACACCTGGAGCACATTTGTAAACACACGTAACAGTTGGGTGTATGAAAGGTATTTTGAGCTGGACCCATAAGGGAGAGGAGAAATGTATGAATTCTCAGACCTGCTTCCTTACAGAGAGGCATTCCTGTGTCTGACTGAAAGACCTCAACAAAGAGGCATAATGCAGAAGAGTGAACCTTATGAAATCCCCCTGAGTGCCATTACATGCCCTGCAAAGAGCAGATGGATGCATGGCACCCAGAGAAATAAAGGCAATATATTTTATTTTTGGCAACACAGAGGTACAGTTTTAGGGCAAAAACTGTACCACTTGAAATATCATCGGGAGAAGAAGGGAAAGTGACCAGTGATTTATTTAACTGCAACAGACACAGCCGCAGTCATTCATTTTCCCTTCAGTAATTTATAATTAACATGCCTCAGTAAAGTTCAGCAATGACAGGAGGCGCCTCTCGTGGGAGACACACCCCATCCTGACTTTTTGGCTATCATCAGAGACAGCATACTGTTGCGATGCATGAATCTTTTTGTGGTCAATGTTAGCGTGAAGTGAAGCACACAGGGGGAGTGAGTTGTGAGGGAAGCCTGGGGTTTTCACTACTTCTTCCCAATGAACCCAGACTGAAAAATACCCGAAATGTCCATCCTCACTTCTGCCTGCAGCATCTGCAGCAACAAAAAGGACAAAGTGTAGAGTTTGTGTGCTTTTCTTCACCAATGCGTTTTTCTGCTCCATGCCAGTCTATGTGTCTATACTTCCTTATACGTTGCTCTCTGTTTCACAGGAACCCGCAGTAGTGTGCACTGAGGCATAGGAAGAAGTGGCTGTCTTACAGCTGTGCTGAACTCGAGGATGTAGGCTCAGGCACATACAAATGCATGCAGACATAGTTGCATATGTTCCCACATTCTAATACTGTCAGCCTTGTGTCAAAAACACAAGTGGCTATAAAGCTTTTAATTTGATTTTCTTCATACTGCATTTAACTGGTGGAATTACTCTTTTATTTGAACATCTGTAGTGACAAGTTAGTCTCATTACATAATTAAGGCAAGATGTATATTAAAACCAATCAGTGCTCATGTTAAAACAATATGCTTCTTTTGTGTACGTGTGTGTGTGCGTGTGTGTGTGTGTGTGTGTGCGCGTGTGTAAACAGAAATATTTCTGGATTTATTGAAATGTTCATATTTTCAGTCTAAATGTTCAAAAACCTAATTTTCAACCAGACTTTGAAATATTTGAGTAAACTTGAATTTGACCATGTTATTGAAAGAACATATACAGCTCTGGAAAACATTAAGAGAACGTTTAAAAAGATCAGTTTCTCTGACTTTACTCTTCATAGGTATATGATTGTGTAACAAGAAGATTGTTCTTACATTCTGTGAACTACTGACAACATGTTTCCGAAATTCCAAACAAAAATCTTTTATTTATCTGCAGAAAATTAGAAATGGTCAAAATAACGACAAAGATGCAGTACTTTCAGACCTCAAATAATGCAAAGAAAAGAAGTTCATATTCATTTAGAAACAACAATACTAATGGTTTAACTCAGGAAGAGTTCAGAAATCAATATTTGGTGGTATAGTCATAATGTTTTCAATGGGGTCCAGTGCAATGGTCTCTTATTGCTATATATATACAGGTGATATATTATTTATATATAAATAAATCACAAAGTATTTTATATTTCTCTTACACAATTAACATTGTCTCAGTTTAGCTTGCTGTACTTATCTAATGAACATGATGAGCATCACTGCACAAAATAAAATAACAGCTACCATAACAACTGAGAGCAAAACAACATTAATTGAAAATGATAGGCCCATTTTACCCCGGCATATTAAGCGTAACAAGTTTACTGCTAATGAAATTTTTGCTTCTCCAGAAACCCCAACATAGTAAGATGGTCAAACTTGCTGTCCTTCGCCAGCACTACTGTTGAGCAATGCAGAAGATGATTAACAACTATGGGCAGTTAGCTGGCCCCTTTTCATTTTTGCTGTTAAAAATACATTGAAGAAGGAGTTGAACTCCAGAAGGGTAGATAGAAAGAACAGGGCAATTCAGCAGTTCTGATGTAGAGCATCTGCAGCTGTGGGACAAATGTAATGTGGTTTGGAGTAGGGAGGTCCTTTCAGCTCTGCAAAAAACAAACAAAAACAATTTAAAAAAAAGGAAAAAGATATACTGGCAAATCAGTGAAGTGCAAAAACTGCTTAATACATTCATCATTATGTAAAATATTGTAAAACTAGCTACTCTCTCACATTGCTCTATTTACCATGTTTTGGTCGAGGAGAGCATTCAAACCATTATTAAAAATGCCAGATATTTATAGTTTGTTGCAAGTACCTCTTTATCATTCTGGAGATGACATGAATTTTCAAACTGGATTTTTCAACCCTGGATTCTGCAAAGTCACCTTCATTAGCACTTCTGTGCTTTCTTCAAAGTAATGCAAAAGTGTAAGTAATGAGTTTTTACCATGCACTCTGGCTCACATACTGTAATTCCCTTTTTCTCATGGGAAATAAAAATAATGGGTCAAACTAAGACTCTCAAGGAAGATTTTCGGTGCTTTCCAGGTCTACTTCAGTTATTGACACATGGATTGTTCCTGCATGCAGCATGAGAAAAGAAGATCACCATGTAAACTGCTGACCTATCATTTTTTTGTTTTCCTTTTGCTCTTAGCAGAATTGTGTGCATGTACTGTAAACATTTAAATGATAGATATCCCTCTTGTCACAACTGTATGTAAATTACATAATGAACTGGATAAATTAGTAACACTTTAATATGATCTTATTATTAGAGATTTGGTTGCAATTTGTTGATTTTCTTGTAAAGTCCAGTTAAGACAGGTGCAGCTGCTTTCCCGTAAGGAAAACACAGTATTATGATTTCAATTAAAAATTAATTTATCTATTAGTCACACTTCCCAACTTTCATAAATTCAAAATCGTGTCTATAAGAAAAGCTAACCTGTATTGCCATCTCCAAATGTTTTCTCCCTCCTAATAGTAATAATTTGTTTCATCCACCAGATGGCAGAAGGGAGCTATTATTCAGAACTGTAAACGCACAGAGCTTAAAATTAAGTATGACTAATCCTATGGTATTACAAACAAGACTTACTCCAGTAAAAAAATAAAAAAAAATAGTTTAAGAGGATCTCTCCTAACCAACAGATTAGGTTTTTGATGCCTTACTTGATAATGCACCTGATTTATTTCAGTAAGGCATATACAGTACATCTGAAATAATAATAAAAAAATACACTAGTTCTCTCATTTTAGTAAAGACAAAATATTTGCTCCCCCTTTAAGTCCTGAAACAAAAGATAAATCTGCAATAGAACATTCAATTGTAGCTCAGTCGTCTATGAAATAGAATGTTTTCATGCATACCACAAGACATTATGACTCATGAGAGAACATATAGAGAAATCCTTACTTTTCAGACGGCTTTAAGTTGTACTGTTTGCTTGTATTCAGCTTTCAGTTTTAAAGCCTGTGCCTGTATGTCTGCTGATGTAGTTGAAAAGGTGGCTGACGTCAAATCAAGTTGGCATGCCAACTCAGAGATCTGAGGAACAGAGATGAAGAAAAAGAGGGTTGATCCTCTTTTCCTATTCCCACACATGCTACAGAATTATTTATCCTAAACATGAGCAATAAATGGATTAATAACAGACAGACCTTTAATCTTCTTAAAATATCCTTTCACTTAACAGGGAACCATTTTCAGCAAATTCATGTCTAATTTCTTAGCCAAGATTTTACATCCCATGCTTATTGCAAACAAGAAAAAGGAGAAATTAGGCAAAAAACTTAATGAAGTTTGCACGTTATTGGGTTGTGTGGTAATAATATTAACCATCATTATCATCATTACTGTTGTGAGATCAATGCAATGCAACCAATATTGAAGTCAATATTATAAATTGTTTCCTAAACTTCTAAAGTAAAGCTTATCTCTAAGCATGACAGGAAGTTAATTAACTTTTGAGTTACAAAATTAAATTGCTGGTCCACTTTCACACTATTTACATTCTGGTCACATTTTCCCTCTTGTATAAATGATGTTTTTCTTTGTTTATGGAAATATATTTATGATTCTTCTTTCATGAGACTAGAGCAATTGTATTTGGAAAAGCGTGACCACAGACAATGGAGTGGTCTGTCATTATCTGGCCAGTTTTTTGGGTTTTTTTGTGAAACCTAAATAATATAAGCATGTAATTGTACATATCTCTATCCACATTTTTTTTTCTTAATGGTGCAATGAAGTAAAAACAAAATAATGTAAGTTTATTGACCCTAAATTTCCCAAAATAATTTAAAATACAAAAATAGATAAACAAGGAAAAGGACACAAAAATGCACTTAAAATAGATCCCAGATTTACACCTACTATGGCAAAAATGGGAAATTATTTGGGGAAACTCACACAATACCATAAAAACATTAGACGGGGGTTGCCCAGGAAACCACCGTCGTCATGGAGACTGCATCACAAGGCGGAACTTGCTGAACGTTCTGCCTCCTTTCATCCACGCTGTTTGTCATCACTGAGCACATGACCACAAACACAACATTAGTCTGTGCTAATTTATTTATTTTAACCCAATCTTCTTCTTCTTCTTCGCGCGATTTAAAGTGCTATTAACAGGCAGAACCACGATCTCTTAATTTCTGTTTTATTCAATATAGGTTATATAAGTATTTCTGAATGAAAATACAGCTTTTAAGTCAGGATAGAGTCCAACACGTGGACAGCTTCTGATATTAGATATAACCTAAACAGACACTCGGCTACATATATTACCATAATATATTAACATTTCTGGACAACGGAACTGGTCTTTCCACGAAGCACAAGTTTTTTTGTTTTTGTTTTTTTTTTGTTTTTTTTTTATGGTCTGGCGGGAGTAGGCTAAATGCTACATGTGTATCCCAACACGGACAACACTGCAATTATAACACCAAGATATGTAGGCATCGTGTGGCGTTGTACACTAAAATATATCTGTTTTAACAAAACACTTGTTACTTTGCCAGCGGCTTATAAAGAGATTGTACAGTCAGTTGGATCTCTTAGGCCCATTAAGGTTTGTTAAAACGGACATCTAGAGCGTTCAGCCACAGATATGGACTGACACATCACGACTGACTATACATCAACATTACAAGAATAGATTTAACATTTCTTTATGCTTCATAAATGATCCATTAAGGAGCCCTTTTACACATCTGTGAAGATCTTTTTTATGTTCACGCAGTTCTGATTGGTCTCTGTTGTAAAGTTGGGCTGCTTGAACGCGCTGTTGAAGCCTTCTACAATAACCATGAACTCTGATTTGCTGAGGGAAGAGGAGCTGCACGACTTTCTCTGCTCGTCGGAGGGGAGGTGCTCGCAGCTGCCCGTGTTAAGGTACTGCTGGTGCTCCTCTCCGTCCGTCTCCCGGTGGTAAAAGTAGTTGAAATTCGATACAATCACTGGCACGGGTAAGGCAATAGTCAACACGCCCGCTATTGCGCAAAGCGAGCCCACTATTTTGCCACCAATAGTGACCGGATGCATGTCCCCGTATCCGACTGTGGTCATTGTGACAACTGCCCACCAGAACGCGTCTGGAATGCTGGTGAAGCTCGACGTGGGGTCGTCCGCTTCTGCAAAGTAAACAGCGCTGGAGAAGAGGATGACTCCGATGAAGAGAAAAAAGATGAGCAAGCCCAGCTCCCTCATGCTGGCCTTGAGAGTCTGTCCCAAAATCTGGAGTCCCTTAGAGTGTCGTGAGAGCTTAAAAATGCGAAAGACTCTTACCAGTCTGATCACCCTCAGGATTGCGAGGGACATCGCCTGCTGCCCGCTGTTTGTTTGGCTCTCGGCCAGCTCTGTCCCCAGAGTGATAAAGTAAGGAATTATGGCGACAATGTCAATGATATTCATGATGTTTTTGGAGAAAGTGGTTTTGCTGGGGCAGGCAAAAAACCTGACCAGTAACTCAAAAGAGAACCATATAATACACAGTGTTTCTATGACAAAGAATGGGTCTGTGAAGGGGTTTGGCACATTTGGAGCAGTGCCATTCACGGGTGCCACTGTGGATATGTCTTTTTCATCCCGAAATTCAGGCAGAGTCTCCATGCAGAAAATGACGATTGAAATTAGGATCACAAGCACTGAAACGATGGCTATTCCCCTTGCAGGTCCAGAGCTTTCAGGATACTCAAACAAAAGCCAAACCTGCTTTTGGAAATCATTTTTGGGCAGTACGCGCTCCTCCTCCTTAATAAACCCTTCATCCTCACGGAATTTCTCCATAGCCTCCTCCCCAAGCTGGTAAAACCGAATCTCCTCTGAGAAAATATCAATGGGGACGTTAACAGGTCTTCGAATGCGCCCTCCTGACTGGTAGTAATACAAGATAGCATCAAAGCTGGGTCTGTTTCTATCGAAGAAGTACTCGTTCCTGAGTGGGTCAAAGTAGCGCATCCGTTTCCTCGGGTCCCCGAGCAGCGTGTTTGGAAACTGGTTGAAAGTTTTGAGTTGCGTCTCGAAGCGTAAACCCGAGATGTTGATGACCACCCTCTCGCAACATCCCTTGCGGCTGCGCTCATATTGATCCACGGCCAGGTGAGGCGCCGAGAGCACGGCCGACTCCTCCAGCATGTTGTCCACCGTCATGACGTCCCTCTGCACCTCTCCATAACTCCCCTTCTCAACAGCAATCCCGCCGTTGTTTTCGGCTGAAGAAGGCGACTGGACAGCGCTGGGAGTATGCTCGTCCATACAGGTGGGTTTTTTTCTGTTTGGAAAGGCAGAGTGCGCCGCGTCACTCCCAACCAAAGCTCGCAGCTTTGGAGAGCTGAAGCGGACGCCACTTACATGCCTCCTAACCATCAACAGTCTGCGAATTCACAGGGTGAAGCGCAGCACTCCCTTCTGCTTTTCCCATCTTTTCCAACACACCAACACCCGCCCACGGCGCGCATATGTCTGACATACGTCCACCACCCGCCCAGCAGGAAATTAACTTGACACTTAAGGCTGAGCAGTAACCCTTCTGTCTTATTCACACTGGGTTCATAAAAGTTCGTTTTAAATAGCTCACATGGTGTCTTTGTCACTTTGCGTGGGAATGACAGGTTAAAACAAGCTGAGGTTTTTTTTTTGTTTGGTTTTTTTTTTGTTTTGGTTGATTGTTTTCTGTCAAAAACTCAAACGCCTGCTGTTTAATGACAAAGAAACATAGCAACACGAATGTATTGTCATGTTTTACAATAAAACCAAACGTCTGTTTTGACAAACTGATGTCGTGTTTGTGTTGGAAAACCAAGGAAATGTTATCAGATTTTTTTTATTTTTTTTTTATTTTTTTTTTTGTGAATCAAATGAAAACAAAGTTTCCACAAAGCCAAAGTGCTTGTCTTTCAGCGTGTATAATACCCTCCCAGCATGTCTTTTGTTTCGCTTGTTGTTGAGGGGGCGTTGCTCTCCATGGTGCTGAAAACAAACCCACACCCGCCTGTAAATCAATTCGCGCTCCTCTAAGTGGAACTGTGGGCTCAGCGAATGCTTGTGTTGGTCTAAACGTGACACATTTATAAGCAAAGGCAAACAAGAAAATAAGTCACATCATTTCAACTCAAAAAGAAAACAAAATAGAAAAAACACAACACTCGTGTGTTCTGCTCCAAAGAAGCATGTAGATTGAAAATGAACCCTTCAATGAAAATATATGATTTACAGAGACCATCTTCATCAAGAGAGTTTCTCAGTAGTTTCATGCACTCAAGAATGCAGATTGTGCTCTATTGTGATTTGATTGCGACACATTTAATAATCTCTGCCTCCCTTCTCTCCTAATTTAACCATATCCAGTACTTGATGGACATACTAATAAATTTGCCGGTCTATGGACTGTTAATATGATTACATGGCATGTAACATCTTCAGCTTCCATCATAACAAAACATTGTGGAACTAAATAAGCCAAAAGAATTTTATTCCAGTGTATAAAAGCAAGTATCATCTTGACCTGAAAAATTAAAAGATCAATACATAGAATTGCATAGAATGCTAACATGCTGGGCCTTTTTTGTCACATTTCTACAACAAACCTCAGTCTATTTTATCTAGATTTTATATGGAAGACAAACAAAATTAGGACAAATTCATGAAGTGCAAGGATCTTGATTCATGATTTTCAAAATTGTTCATCAATAAAAATATGAAAAACTGTGCTTCGATTAGGTATTCAGCTTCTATACCCAGTAAATGAAACCTATTACCTCCAGAATTTGCTCATCCGGTACACTAGACACCACCTGTTTGTAATTTAATCCGACTGAATAAGAAGAGAAGTAATGTAAGAAGCATCCAGCACACCAGTGGTACTTCTTGAGAAGTATAAGAGCACAACTCCAGTGGGAAAATCCATTGATAAACAGTAATTCATATAAATGTGGCCTTTATTGAAGAGCGAAAAGAAGATATGGTACGATACGCTGTTATGGGAAAGCCACAGTCATTGTTGTTTTTTTGTTTTTTTTTACTTTTGCCGTCAATCAAGGGTAATGCTCAAAGAGAATCTGTAAGAGGCTGCAAAATACTTGAAACTGGGATAAAAGTTTATCTTCCAGCAGGACAACTAGCTCAAACACAGAGCTGCAACTTCAACGGAGATATGTCACTAAAAGTGAAGTACTGATTCATGGGGTTATAATGTACGTCCATACATCAGGTTCCTTCCAATCCACAAAGTTGGGCTGCTTTGTTTTGGCACACCACATAAAATCCCACTAAAATACAATGATGTTTGTGGCTGTAATGTAACAAAAACATTCAGTGAATCCCAGTACTTTATGATAATTTCACAACTTTGTACTTAGCTGTGCAAATAGTGGAATATGATCAGAATAAAAAATATAAAACACAGATTGTCGCAAATATTAAATAGAGTTATAGATGTAGAATAAATGTGGGATAATGAAAAGCATGAACCAATATATCACCAACTTGTAAGAGAAAAAAAACACGTAGCGATTGATGAATATCGTTATCACTGCATTTTCATCACATTTAAGAACCATTGTTATCAGGAGCAGACAATGCAAAAGTAGACTTTTGCACCACTTTACACTGTAATAACTTTTCACTTTTCACCACTGTGTCTGTGTATTATCATGACAGTGACAAACAGAACTGCCTTTTTCTGAGCCTATTTTTAAATAGTGATTCCCCCTCCATCTCTCTTCATGATAAAAAATGTTTGCACTCCAGTTTTGTCTCTGTCTTGTCTCAGCACTGCGACCCGACAGTGAGGTGACCTTTCTGTGCTCAGTTAGGTCTTCTAGGTCTTTTGCTATTAGCCACGCAGATCTAAACTCTACCTCTTCCCAATTTGTCCTCATTAATGCAACATGCAACATCTAAAGGGCATTTTGTACCACAGAATCTTGATGCAGTCCCCCCAAACAGTTGAACTAGGTAACAGAGTAAAGCTGGTATTATTTTCCATTATCATAAATACATTGAAGTACAAACTTTATTACTACTGTAATAATAAAGTTCAGACCTTTTTGGAAAGCTTACAGGTTTCCTATGTAATAAAAAAAAATAAATTGCAAACCAAATGAAGTTTCCTGCAACGTCTTTTGAAATACAAATAAAACACTGCAGGCATAGTTTGTAGAAGGAAATAAATTATATCACCTTTCTTTACAAACTGATTCATACTAGCTTGTAGTAACAATTTATTTTCTTTCTGCATAATTATCCATCATGCTCCCTGTTTTCTAACGTATTGATTTAAGTCAACATTGTCATCAAACCTTGTTGATAGATACAGCAGACTGTGCCTGAATTTACAAAGAATCTTCTTTAGGCAGAAATAAACTGTTTACAAGTCACATATAGATAAGTATGGTGTAGATTAAAGTTGTTGAATTTGTTTCCCAAGGATTTGGTGATGATTAATGTGTTCCCTGTCAAGACAAATCCACTCACAGCTGAGTGATGATGGCAAATAAATCTAATACAGTTATTTAGAAATAACACTTGCAGTGAGGGAATAGAGCCACTACAAACAACCTCTGCGTGGTTGCAAATCAGTGCGCATGGAAAGTTTTGTCTGGGCTCTCATCACCATGGCAACAAAACATCAAGTGTTTTGTAAAAAGAAAAGGAGTTCAATTGAAGAAGTTATATAATGTCCAGACCAACTCGTGAAGCAGTAAGAAGACTGGAAACAATTTTTCACGTTCTTGCTGAGACATGAACATGTTACACATCAAGAATAAAAAGATGATTTGTAAGTGTGTGTGTCTATGTGTATTTGTGTTTGCGTGTTTTGGCTCCAAGGTCTCTAATCAAAACCAGAAGAATTGGCTCGACAAGAAAGAGCAGATATTAAAGCAAAGACCTTGGACAAGGAAGACACTTTTATTTTATAGCAACTCACATTTAAGTGTGTCTGGCTGTGCACTCTTTCTCTTTTGTTCTCATGTTCTTTAGCTGAATTCACTTTTTAAACATAATAGTTGAGATTACTTAGTTTCAAATGACCTTACAGCACATAAGAAGTGTGCTTTAACCTGTAGGAAGAATCCAGTCTGAATGTCTGAAAAGATATTTGGAGAAAATTGTGTTTTCATTTATCTGTAAGATGAACCTGAAAATGACAGGTCAATAAAAACAAGCAACAATAATCTCCTTAATGTTTCTATATAAAACAAATAAGACTAAGAGAATAAACAAAAAAGGACAACACAAAAAAAAATGTCATTGAACCTTCTAACCTTGTGTACACATAGTTATGTCTAGTCTCACATGCATTTGTTAATTCTTAATAGCATTTCGATTACACAAGGTCATTTATTCTGTTTTCCCATCACTTTGCAGATTATTCAGCAGTAGATAAGACAGGCCAAATACTTGTCCAAACCTCTGGAGCCAAATGCTGCAAAAGATTGACTTTTTATCAGTCTGGGAAGTTAAAGAATGACCTATTTAATCTGTGAAGCTGTAATTTTTACTAACATTACAAATGGCATTGTGTCTCTGGTCTGAAAGGGGGTGAGGTCTTTTGAAAAAAATAATCCCCTGCAAATGATCTGAACTGTAAGTTTCATTCCACAGCCCTATAGATTGTGTCAAAGAAAAGGAGGATGGTTTCCATCTGCAGTGACAGAGCCTGGACTTCTCTAACTAATGAGCCACTGTTTTTTTTTTTTTTTTTTTGCTTGTTTTGTTTTGTTTTTTTCCTTTTCTCACTTCTGGGTCTCGCTTACAGGCAAATACTGGTGGATCAATAAAGCTGGATAGAGAAACCAGCACCTATCGATCAGCTGTGCGTTGCCTGTGTTTCCTGCCAATGCAGAATCATTACTCTCTCACACTGTCCATTCTCACCGCTGTCAGTGGTCAAAAGGAAAGACAAGCTTATAAATAATGCAGCAACACTTCTCTGGAAGCCCAGATCCACCTTTTAAAAAGTGGGATTAAAGGAACGTTTTAAACTCTCATCTCTGCACCAGTAAGAAATTGTAATTTAAAGCATTTAAAAACTTTATGTTATAATCAGTTCTATGGAAAAAAAGGAAACAAAAATGTTACATGATAGGATATTTCTCCAACGTTCTTTCTTCACCAAAATTACAACCACTGCATAAGATTTATTGTAAAAATGTTATTCTATCCCCAATTTCAGAGTGACTAAAATAAATGTCATTTTATACGTATACCTCAGAGAACAATAAGGTGTAAATTACTAGAAAAGTGTAAATACATATATGGTCAACCTTAAAAACCAAATCATATCAGAATAGCCCATTATCTAGGCATTTTAAGTCACTGGTTTAATTGTTTAATTTCCACAAATCAATTTGTTTGAAGGGATTTACTAATTTTTCCCAGAGGTGGTTATTACATACAGGGTGCAGGTGATAACTACAGTAAATCAATAAGCAAGTCATTCCAAATTCAAGCTTTACCACTGACTTTGTCATGTGTGTTGCATAATATTGGTATTTTTTATTGCTTTAAAAGATTTTGGCTGCTGAAAAAGAAACACATCATTATAAATAAAGAATGCAAAAATTAAGCATGCACCAAATCATCACTTACTTCAGCACTTATTCTGAGACCGAAATATGATTGCATCTATTTCTTAAAATATAACTTTTATGTTATTTCAGAAATCTACACCATATGGAGAAACATGGATCACAAGTTACAGATAGAATCATTATCATTAAGTTTTAGGTTCAGTTTTCTTATAACTTTTGTAATGTAAGGGATATTTCAGTTTTGTGGGGATTTTATATTTATTTTTTTTATTTGGTTATTAATCAGTGATTATCCAGATATCAGGGTCAATCAGGGAGAATTTGGAGAGACCAATTTACCTGACAGTCATGTTTTTGGACTGTGGGAGGAAGCCAGAGTACCCGGAGAGAACCCACGCATGCACAGGGAGAACATGCAAACTCTGTGCAAAAAGACCCCTGACCGGGAATCAAACCCAGGACCTTCTTGCTGCAAGGCAACAGTGCTACCAGATGCACCACTGTGCAGCCCTTGTGAGAAAAATATTAAACATAATAAGTAGTTGTGCCATCCTTGTACAATGTGCAAGTATTCTCTACCCTGTGAAGAGTTGTTTTTGATTTTGTGACACAATAGGTTTTTAGTCAAGGGTTACAGAGAGCTGAATTTATGATTCCAGCATTTTCAGACTGTCATCCAAGTCCAAAGGTATGATATTATTTTTTTTTAAATGTACGCCAACTACAACCAGACACTATCCTTCCACAGAGTTTCACTTTTGAAATATTTTTTGAAATCACATTGCTTACAATCAAATTGTGTTTTTGTGAAATGTGAATATTTTGTGATACCTGGTTTATTAACTTATGCTGATTAAAGCAAGGATAATTCAAGTTGTTAAATGAACACTTAAGGAAAAGAGACATTTAATGTAAATTATCCAAAACATTTTTAATGTGATATCAGACTGGCTGGATTCATTTTGGTGAAAGAACATGTTATAAAATAGTTAATTGTGATAAATGGTGGAAATGTTCCATGCACTGAGGCTAAGATTTTAGATCTGATGTGCTGTTTGCTTTAGTAAGTTTGTCTTATCACCAAGGAAAGGCAAGAAGCTGCTGTGAAAGTGATGAATGAAATAAGTTTGACTTTTATAAAAGATGGCAAGGAAATATAACTCTGCTTTTCATCACCTCTGAAATGCATTTTACACCAGGTATTTAACTCTGCATCTTCATCCCATCCAAGTGAAATGTTTGTACTGAATTTAAATCCCTTGCATGTCGAATAATAAGCAACTCTCATTAGCATGATGTGACCTTTAACATTGACTGTGTCAAATATGAATTTTTTTCAAGATGCAACTCAATGTTTACACTAGATTCAGAGTTCTTAGCAAATAAAACCACACATGCCATCCAAACTGGGACAGAATGTGATGTTAATATTCCATACAGCATCTTTGCAATGAAATGTGAAGATCATAAGCATGAAGGAGCCCATATGTTTGTGAATAGGTCCAATGTTCTAGATTAGAGTTCCCTGGAGAGAACACAATCCCTGGCCTTGGCATGACATGCTGTCATAGCCAGGTATTGGTGGAGATTTGTACAAGGACACCATTCATTCAGCCTTGCATTAGAGGTTTATTTTTCCTACAGCTACTCACAGATCACAGGTACTGTGGCTCTCAAAAGTGTGCACAGTGTTGTTGTTGTTGTTAGTAAGATTTTTCTGAGCTACAAAAAAGGAGGCTTTGATAAATCAGTTTATTTTTTTTATCCATATATAATGTAACATGCAAGTAAAAATAAATGCTTTGTTGAAACACACTTGAAACCTGAGATATTGTTCAGCTGTCTCTTAGCAAGCCAATTACAAAGGATCAAAAGGATCTCTTTGTAAAATGGTATCAGTCAGGAGAAGACCACAAAAAAAGCAGAAATTTATGTACATCATGGCCCAATGAAGGTAATCACCTATAACTGGAAATAATTAAGAAAACAGGGGGGAAAAAAACTACAGATTTCCATAAAAATGATGAAAATGTGAGACTGAAACTGAAACTGGTATGGGAAGTCGACATCAACAGTGAAAGAGCTGCAAGAATTTCTGCTAAGTTGGTTGTGAATGTGTTTTACATGTGACAAGAATCTCCAGTGTTCTTGATAGCCTTGAAAGAGACAGTTATTTTCTCAAGTCATTTTTTGAAAACTAGACATATTTTTAACTTCAAGTTGTATCTTGCTGTTGGGTAATTGATGGTGTTTTATTATCACCACATAATAAAACATCATGCCGTCAATGAAAGTATGGTGTGGCGGGAGAATCATGCTTTGGGGTTACTGTTCTTCAAATGGAACTAGGGTTAAAGTCAAGATGAATAAAGATATGAATAGTGACATATGCCAGAAAATGTTTAACCAAAACTTTAATTTTCTGTGAGGAAGCTAAAGAGGAGTTTTATTTTAATTTTTTTTATCTTCATTGGGAATCTAAGCATATGTCCAAATCAACAAACACAGTAAAAATACCATATTTGATCTGATAGTTTGAAAACCTTTTTTTTAATTAAAATGCCAGTCGATGCCGGGAATGAATCAAATGTTTCAACATAGGGATGTGGACCCTCATTAAACCAGATTATTGCATTTTCTTTGGTGTGATTTTTATATTTTCCTTTCACAGATTTGTTTGGTTTTCAATTGCACTGCACAAGATAAATCTTATGTGGAAAACATATTGACATAAATTATTATGCTCTTTTACATCACATAACACCATATTTTATGCCACTATTAGTAAGAACTTTCAGTAATTATGAACTAAACATCTGTCTTTTTCACAGTTCAACAATGGCACAGGCAAAATGAAGAGAAAAGTGCAGCCTTCTAGAAATTTTTACCTCCAGCTCTTCTGTCCATACCTATCTCAAATGTCTTGTGTTAAGAACTAACAACTTAAAATACATATATACAACTCAAAAGAATAAAATACTTGCATATGAATGGAATATGATAACTGTCAAAACAATGCATTCCCCATAAGGACAAAGTATCACTTCACATTTGATAAAAATGTCAGCTGAGCTATAATAAAAACTTTTTAAATTTTCATTAGTTACCATTTTTATGACCTTCTACATAAAACATCTTGCTGACTTTTTTTCTTCTGCAAATTATCAAACTTGCACCTCCATGCAGATGCCAGTGTGAGAGACGTCTTTGAAGTGTGAGCCACAGTTTGCAAGGAGCAGATGGGCTGACGAATGTAACTCTTGACTGCTTCTGTGTGTGCGTCAGCCTGCCAAATCACAGCAAGCAATGGCAGAAAGGCTCATGTGAGAATGTGGCACACAGCAGCAGAAGTCACCAGAATCGAGACAAGTGAGATATTGGTTGAAATATCAAATCACAGCAAAACAACACCAGACATATGCTTTTTTAACTTTTGTCTAAAATAAACATGAAAAGAAATTACATTTGTTAGAACAATGTAATTCCTTAGAGGTACAACGACAATTTCTGGAAACTCACATGCTTAGCTGTGAAGCAAATGCACAAGGATTTGCTTAGCTATGATTATTAATAATGACATTATTTTAATCTACAAAATGCATCTCATTAAAGCTGATTTTGCATATTTCTCAAAGTTGATTCCATCAAACTTGATAACTCATAATATTAACAGCTACTTTGAAGAAGCTTCGTAGCATCTTTGCTACTTACCACAGAAATCAAGTCTGGAAAATTATTTAAAATCTTGATTTCAACAATTGTTGCATTGAAAAAAACCTTATGAAAGCTGATAACCTGCCTAACTACAAATATTCATGTTGATGTGAATTTCCCAAGGTCCTGCTTTTACATTTTATGATAACAACAAAAACCTATGGAAACTGCCACTGAATTTTTAGGATTCACAGAAAAATTTGCAGCATGAGCCACTTCTGCCAAAAGCATTATTCAATTTATTGCTACACTATGTTGATGTTCTGTCTGTGCCCACGAAGGTTTACTCACCTTAGCTTGCTGAATGCTTAGAAAGGCTTCAACTGACTTTAATCCCATTTACATGTTCTTTACAAAAAAAATTTGCATTCTGAACATATGTAAAAGGTATTTTTACAAACGTTCCAGGAGCTTGTAGGGTGAAATTATTCAGTACTTTCAGTAATAATTTAACTACTAAGTCATGGATATGTTTCCTATATGTTATGTGTTTCTTGATGTGAAATCTTATCCTATCATCACTGTACTGATTCAAGTACAGGAGAGCACTTTTTAACAGATGTGCTCTGGAGGCTTTACATTGATTGCAAAGAAACTTACCATTTTTAAGTCTAATTAATTAATCTAAATAATTAATCATATATATTACAAAGATTCTATGAATTCTTAGACATGGAAATTTGTGATCTAGACACAGAGCCATGCATAAATCTACAATGTAAAAGTCATTATAGTCTTGAAAAATAATTAAGCATAGCATCTATATTATTAGATGTTATTTGAACAGTCTGCAGTCTTACCTTCAACATAACAATTGATACTAGAGGGAAAGATAAAACAGTGTAAAAGAAGAAAGCATGACAATATACATTTACATTTGTAGAGATTTTTTGTCACTTCTTTCATAATTTTTTAATTAATATGTTGTAGATTACATAAATGTTACCTAGTTCTTAGAAACCATCTTTGTTAGAATTTGCTATGTTAATATCTTAACACATGTACACCCTGCAGTACTTGACTATGCACTGTACACAGCATATAGTCAAGTCTTACTAATTTCAGTAAGCAGACAGATGGTGACAATGCTTTGATGGTATTTAGACATGCCTTGTAGTAACCATGGCTACTCATGTAAAAAAAAAAAAGGAGGGGATTCCTACTTTTCTGTGATGCAATGGGAATTTAGTCACCCTGTACACTACTGAGAAAAACTGAGATTAAATCTCACTGTTAGCAGCTGAACACATATGGATTAAGAATGCCTCAACATGTAATTTACATACAGGAACAGTAAACATACATGCATAAAGTAAGGCGTTTCATGTGCAAAGGTAAGAAGATATGCAAAGCATGACTACTTTCTTGGTTTGAGCATTTGCTGTGGGAAATAACAGCACCCCTACATGTTTTCTCACATAAGTAGGTCACTCAGAAGAAATACAGAAAAGTAACAACAGATTTGTCACCATATCTAAGTTAAACACAAATAACCTCCCCTTCATTAATGTGGATGAACTGTCTGCTATAAATGTTTTCCAATCAAATACTCGTTCAGAGACCCCAGAAGACGAGACTCTTATTATTTTCCTGCTGCTTGATTTACTGCCTCTGAATCAAGACATCGACAGAAACATCAATTATTCCAACCTGAGGGAGGGATGGATACATTTTATTTCTCCCAGGGAAAAAGGCATTTACTAACAGACATTTTATCACCTCCTGAGATTCACAGAAACTAACTGTTACACTGATTGACAAATGAATCATAGATTCATAGATCATACATCGATGTGCACTACTTCTGTGAACATTGTTTTTCTTCACTTTCATGTTTTACAACAAAATGTCAGTAAGATTAGAACTTTCAAATGTCTTCTTACTGAAAGGTGCTATACAAAGACAATTTGATCGATCGATCGATCGATTGATTGATTGATTGATTAAATGCACACAACAGGAGTACTAAATTAGAAAATCCAGCCCATGAAACAATTCCATCCATCCATCTACCTTTCCTCATTCTCTCCTAAGCATCAGTTAGCATTTCATTCTATGAATTGAACAAAAAACTATCAATTTCTACAAATATTTTAAAATACTGCTTGAACATTTTATTGGATGGCTGTCCAATAAATTGGTACCATATTCTTCACAAAACTTAGATACTGTATATCACTATAGTTCTATCAGTTTTCTCACACCACAAAAATTCATTTTCATTGTAATTTTTAACTTCACTTTTAACTTTTGTCATATGGAATGACAAAACAGTCATCCCATATGAGCGGTGTGATAATTTGGGAACCTAACCATCTAATTATCTGGAGACAAATACACCTGATAGAACATCCACTGTTCTCTGGTGAAATGGAAAAGTATTGGAGTGGCTCAGTGTTAGTTTGGTCTTTCGCTTGAACAAAGCAATGTTCCTCTAACATCCATTACTGCTGACTTGGAAGAATATCAGAAATGTGAAGGGCGTACATTTCTTTTATTCATCATTATTTAGAGCTCTTAGCTGCAATAAAACAAAACACTAAAACAGGTTTAAGACACGTTAAACTTTTTCTTATCAGGAGATCGAAATTAAAGTAACATAACCATGAACATCCAAAGGGAGAAGTTACACCTGGGAGTCATTAAAAAAACTGAACTTACTTTTTTGTTTCCTGGAAATTTTTGGTTTGCCTCACAGAAAAGTGTTCTGGATTTAATTACTTTTTTGTGTGAGTTTTGTACCTTTTTTAACTACCTTTCAGACACTCTGGCTTCCTTCCACAGATGCCTCTCTAAATTGCCTTAAGGTGTGTCAACCAGCAGTCCCCATTATACAGCATTAAACTGTTTCTGACCAGTTTTGCCACCAAAGATTCAGGGAGCAATTACTTTCTCACATTGGGTCTTGTTTCATAAATGAAACCATCACTCTGGTTGTTTAGTTATACAATGCATTGCTGGAATTTTTATATATATATATTCCTGCATGCACATACACGAGCTCCCCCCCCCCCACACTGACACACCCACCCACACACACGCATGAAAACTTCTGCAACAAATCAAGGACAGCAGTGACAGCATTCTCACGTGGTTGTGTGTTTCATTGCCTGGCACTGGTTTGCATTCATATATTTACCGATAACACTGTGACAGGCTAACTGGGGTAATGATTCAGGTCAGTAAAGATGACAGAGACTGGGCACAGCTGTGGGAAAATACCCAATGAAAAGCACATCCAGTGTCCACTCATAGACCGAAGCGATTATAAAACAGTGCCAGAGTACAAGAAAATAAAAAAAGTACACAATGTGTTCAGGACATTTAAGATATTATGTTATCTGCTTGACAACATAGGTGTGTTTACAATGTTTTTCACAAGAAGAAAAACAAAACAGTCATCCCATATCTGATATGTGTCATTACTAAAGTGCCTTTTATCTTATTTTCATCAATATACAGAGGCTGATATTCTCTGTGAATCACACCATGTAATTTACTGCCCTAAAAAAAATTAAAAACCATTACAATCATATCCAATCATCCAACACAGAGATAAGGTTCCCCTTGATTTATTTTTAATGCTAATGGACAAGCAATTCATCTTTTCTGAGACCCAAACAAAAGCAAACAAAGCAGAAAGCTGTATGAGCGCAGACTTCAAAGCATGAGTCCTCATTAGACAAGTCACGCCTTTGAAGAGCGAGCTCTCCTTGGTGTAAAATAACAGATGGATCGGTGTGAAAGCCCTGTTTGTCTCCCACTGGAGTTCGTGCAATATGAACACATTAACAGAAAACTCTGTTTTTAGCTTTGAACGAGACATACATATACATCTGGAGCTAGGGACGAGCAAGGCAGTGTAGTGAGCATTACACTATTTCTGACCAGTAAAATCAATTCTACCAGTTTGCCACACACAAACACACAAACAACAGAAACTACATGTTCACTTCTTTTTGCTGTTTACAATGAAGCAGGCATTAGCTCAGGTTAACAGGTGACTACTGGAAGAAGTTAGAAAAGCATCAGATGAAAACTCCTGTGAGGAATGCTTCCTAGGAGAGGTAAAGACTTACAGTTTGCTTATGATTCATTTTCTGTCATATTTTTTCAACATGGTAACCATTTTGACAGAAAACTGTTGTTTCAAATAAATTAATAAATTTCTAGTTAATCTAATGCAATGTGAACAATCTTACAAAAGACAGGCCTATTTTTTAGAGTTAACCTATAAATCATTGTTTAATGATAGCACAAATCATTAGAGTTTAGTTTTTCAGGTCTCTTTGACTTTTTTAATTAAAAGAAATATTTTTACGCATATTCAGAGGCAATCAGACTACTTCTGAACCAGTGTGGAAGAAGAGACTGTTCTGGCTTATAATAAGGATACCAGAACAGTATTTTCAAGTTGGATGAAACAGATACATAATGTACGTGCTAAAGGTCAAATCCAGGTGTTTCTGTTCACGACATTATGTTCTGTGTTAGTAAATTTTTTCTGGATTATTAGTGTCATATTTTAGGTAGATATTGCAAAATAATCTCACACAGACGCACAGCGCTGAGTACAATTAAACACCTGTAGGAAAAGATAGATGGATGTGTCACTTTATTTTATAAAAATACCATCTCGCAATAGAACATAGGATGTCTTGTCAGTAAGCGGTACAGATATAACAGGATGTGTCAGAGTGGGTGGGTGAGTTCATATCTGTAATAGTCTGCATTATGGAGATTGTGACAGAAAGATAGCAGTGATGGACAGAGAAGTAACCCCTAAATCATCATAATAGATGTAAAACATAAAAAGGCAGCTGCCTTCAGTCTCACCTTAATCACCAAGTATAGCAGTGCTGCCCTTTGAAAGAAAACAAACCCATCTGCTTATCTACATAGTGCAGGAGGGAACACGTCAAACATGACATTGAGGTAGCTTCCCACTGAGCCTTTATACTGCTCCTAAACCACATGGTTCAATCTTCCTGAGACTCCATAATGATGCTCACTCTTCCAGGGAAAAAAAATTCTTACACTTAGAGAGTTTTAATGGTTCCCTTTAAACCCTAAAAATAGTCTTTTGCCAATTGGATGCTGAACATTTAATTTTATGCTTAAATTCAATTTAGTGTTAGAGTAAAGACAATAATTAAATTTAATTTAAAAAAATCTTGGATTAATATCTATTTTATTAAAGTATTGTTCAAATTTTCTAAAATTACAACCAAAAATAAGATTTTGGTTTTTTGAGACAAAACATCTAGAATCAACATTTATCTATCAGGTGGATTTAATGAACCAATCGCTCAAACACACATAAATGGATGGATACAAGTTTAACACTGACAATGTTTGTTAGTTTGAGCAAACATTGAGTGTGTTTGTCTGTGTCAGGCAATAATAGATTCATTTACAGGAGAGAGACGAGTCTGTGGAGCACTCGGGTACAGATACAGTAATTCATGCACTGGGTGAAGACTGCTTGAAGTGACACATTTACACCAAAACATCCGCTCCGACTTTAAATGTGTCACGTTTGATTCTGCTCACATTTGTTCCCTCCGCACATCTCACTAAACAAACAAGTAGGAGATATTGGACACAGTTCATTCCACACCAGAGGGAGGTCTCAATCCTTCCTGCCGGTGCAATTGCCTTAGCTCAATGATTTATGAAAAGCAGAACAATCTGTGCACAGATGGGGCAGAGATATAAATATTCTGACCAGTCAGAAGGAAAACCTCTGCTCCTAGCTGGCTAGATATTCTAAAATAGACAAATGAAGAGAACTGGGGTGTGATAGGATAATTAATGTGTGGATAAACCTAAAAGCAAACCTGCAATTGTGTTTATTTTCTCACTTTAAATCTTAAAGCTTATTCATCTTTATTCATCATTAACAACAAACTTCAATACCTTAAAATAAATAGTTTTTCCTGAGGTTAATCTTCATGTAGTTTTAATATTTATTAATATACGGTGTTATTTCTGCTCTATATGTGCTTCAGTAGTATGTGTAGCAACACAGGAACAGCCGCCGATGTTTACTACCAACACCTGATCCAGAAAGCAAATTGCTTTGCTAACACGTCAGTGCGTCTTTTTTCTTCTTCTGAGGTTCCCCAGGAGGATTGAAGGCAATTTTCTGTGATGAAAATCCCTTCAAAAGAAAACTGCTCATTACATGGCTCCATTGATTTAGACACCAAACCTGAGTCTGCATAGATTACAAATCAAACCAAAAGACTTGGTTTGATGATGTTATCAGAAAGCGATGGACACAATGCATGGCGACAAGTCTGTCTTTGATCTCACCAGCCTTAATAAAACATAGAGAAGCGGCTCGTCAAGAGAAGCAGCATCAGAGGCTTTCTTGTTTTAATTTGCAAACAAGTCTGGGCAAAATGCATCAGCTACAAATGACTGTTTGGGTAAAATAAAACATAGAAATAATGTGCAGAATATTGAGAAGCATTCAAATAATAAAAAGCATGTTACAAAAAGAGTTTGTGGAAATATTCTCTGCTCTGACTTGATCCAAATTTATTACAGGTTGCCTTCTTTGGACTACAGGAAATGGTTTTCAAGGTTGGTATTTGTGTGTCTCTAGCCCAACATTATTATAATTCTAGTTGCCCCACAGAGCTTCACAGAGGCAACACAGCAGAAAAATGGAAAAATTGATCGAAGCTTGAGTCACAAGAGGTCACTGGGACCGTAAACGGTACAACAATAAAATTACAACCATTTCACTTTAAAATGTTGGTACTGATAGCTTCAATGCTGCATATCACAGCTGACACAACAGGATAAAACATCTTGTAGTCTTCTAGTGATCTGGCGCTCTCTGCAGCCTCCCTGTCTACAGTCTAAAAACTATACAAGACTATTTATTACATGAGACTCAGTAGTCTGTAAAGCCGTTGACTTTTTCCAGTCATAACTGTGACAATATGATGCAGACCTATACTTATTTTCTTGTCACTAACATACTCCAGTATTCCAGTCTTAAACTGTCATGAAGATGAAGTCTCTGGAGCCTTCGGGGCTTTCGCTCTGTCTGCTCTGCTGCTTCGGCTGCTGCTGCCATTTTGTCTGCCTCCTGCCTCACGATCTGATCTGGGCAATGTACTGAGATAGCTTAATTAACAAATAACTGTGAGTTTTCCTGTAGCCGACCTGTGCATCTGTTGTTGTTGTGTTTGCACAGTGCAGAGATCCCTGGGAGAACTAATTTGCCCTTTCTTCTAATGAGCAGTTGGACAGGCGTACCTGCCCTGCTGCTGCTCCTCTGGGGTTACATGCATCAAAAAACAGGGCGTGATATGTTAGAAATATTCTTTCAATGGTACAAGAAGGATGAAGATTTTGCACATTAATTAGAGTAAATTAACATCCAAATAAAAACATTTCAACATGGACTTATATGGAACAAAATATACTGTAGCTGTCAGGCATTTTAGTTAACCCCCAAATAAAAGCTAGATGCTGTCTTTAATTTATAAAAGAGGGATTGTTAATTTTGCTTGCTTGTTGTTTTATTATGTTAGAAATCAGGTATTTTAATAAAGACATGCTTTTGTAAATCTCTGAGCATCAATATGAACAGAAACAGTGTCAGTGAGAATCCACCAGAGGGCAGCAGATGGATTTTTGCTCGATTTATATCACTGACACTGTGGACTCCCCAGTGCAGTATGTTAAACCATCTTGTTTCAATCAGCTGCAGCAAAGCTGGACTTAGACATCAAACTGATTGAAAATTATATTAAAATCTTATAAACTGTGTTTCTTAACTCTTTGAAGTGTAAAGTTGCCCTCTTATCCCACACCCCCATGCACCGCCCCATCAATCCTCCAATCCTGAGATTGTATATTTGCAAAAAAGTTTTTTTGTTGGAGTAGCCTAAGAGTACAAGAGTATATTTTTTATAGAAAAAGATGTGTGTTTAAGATAGTTGCAGAAGTCTTACAACTTGCATAACATTTAGTTTTTCAGTATTGGACAGTAATTAGCATCTATTCTGTCTTGAAAATATTTTTCATGGACTTGATGCATGAAAATACTGGTTTCACAATTATGCATCATTGTTACGGTCACTGACCTCTAGGGGCTCTCTTCATGAGAGAGCTCTCTCTTTGTGTTTCAGCTCTACCTAGCTGCTACAGGTGTAATGTGTTGGAGCTTGTCAGCCACACCATAAAGAGCTTCATGCCAGAGATGTCGGATCCCTTTTTGTCCTTGGGCCCTGATCTGATGTGATCTTGACTGTGAGCTGACTGTTGTGGGGACGAGACTGGTTTTGCTGTGAGCATAGTCTGAGTAATCAAGTGTTTAACTAAAATTGTATTTTCTTTTCACAGTGGAAGCTGGTAGGTAGTGATGGGCAAATGAAGCCTCATGAAGCAATGAAGCTTCCCGGCCCATTGCTTTGCCCAAAGGTACACACCTCGG
>CAEFZX010022663.1:0-13780 GCA_903066825.1 Alfaro cultratus | reverse complement strand
CGTCGCTGGAGTGTCTTACCTGTTACGGTACTTTGAGCCCTTTTGAGCTAACTCTCTGAGAAATATTTCAAGAAGTAGGAATAGTGGCAGTGGAGTGTTCATGGAGCCACTATTTTCACCAAGTTAGACCTCAGAAATGCTTATCACCTCCTTCGTATCCGTCAGGGTGACGAATGGAAGACTGCGTTTAAGACCCCCATTGGGCATTTTGAGTATTTGGTTATGCCCTTTGGTTTGTCGAATGCTCCAGCATTTTTTCAGGCGTTGGTTAACGACGTGCTAAGGGATTTTCTAAATGTGTTCGTGTTCGTCTACCTAGTTTGATCTATTCTAGTTCCCTTTCTGAGCACAAGCGCCATGTCTGCCTTGTCCTTCAACGTCTCTTAGAGAACAGACTGTACGTCAAGGCGGAGAAATGTGATTTCCACAAGTTTTCTGTTTCATTCCTGGGTTTTATCCTCGAGGGTGGGCAGATAAGACCTACGGAGGAGAAGATCAGAGCGGTGGTGGAGTGGCCTATTCCAGAAACTAGGAAACAATTACAAAGATTCTTAGGTTTTGCTAATTTCTATCGCCGCTTCATTCGAAATTATAGTCAAACTGCGTTACCATTGACCGCCCTGACATCAACTAAGACCGCCTTTACTTGGACTCCTGACGCTGACGCCGCATTCAGAAAGCTAAAGACCCTGCTCTCTGAAGCTCCCGTATTGATTCAACCCGATCCCTCCAAACAATTCATAGTGGAGGTCGATGCTTCTGATACTGGGGTAGGGGCTGTCCTTTCCCAAGTTTCTGGCCTCAATAGTAAGACTCATCCGTGTGCCTTTTTTTCACGCAGATTGTCTCCACCCGAGCGCAACTATGATGTGGGTGATCGGGAACTGCTAGCCATTAAGCTAGCCCTGGAGGAGTGGCGGCATTGGTTGGAGGGCGCTGAACATCCCGTGCTGGTCTGGACTGATCACAGGAATCTTTCCTACCTTCAGTCCGCCAAAAGGCTAAACCCCCGTCAATCCCGCTGGTCATTATTCTTTTCCCGGTTTAACCTATCTATTTCCTATCGCCCAGGCTCCAGAAACATAAAACCAGATGCTCTATCCCGCCTCCACTCACCTGACGACTTCGATAAGATCCCAGCCACCATTCTCCCTCCTAGTTGCACTGTCGCCGTTGTTTCCTGGGAGGTGGAGGATCTGATAAAACAAGCACAGCAGTCTGAACCTGCTCCTGAAACCTGTCCACCTGCCAAGATCTACGTTCCCTCTGCTGTTCGTGCCCGGTTCATTCACTGGATCCATTCATCTAAATTCTCAGCACACCCAGGTATTAGCCGTACCATTGCTCTTGTAAACCGCAAGTTTTGGTGGCCGTCGGTCCACAAAGATGTCAAGGAGTATGTCCTAGCTTGTTCTATCTGTGCGAGAAACAAATCATCGCACCAACCTCCATCTGGCCTGCTACAACCGTTACCCATACCCAAACGTCCCTGGTCCCATGTATTGATTTCGTTACCGGATTACCCCCCTCACAGGGTATGAACACTATACTCACTGTTATTGACCGTTTTTCAAAATCTTGTCACCTTGTTCCCCTCAGAAAACTCCCCTCGGCCTATCAAACTGCTCAACTAATTACTAAACATGTGTTCCGATTACATGGCATTCCCCAAGAGATCTTGTCTGATCGTGGCCCTCAATTCGTATCTCAAGTTTGGAGATGCTTCTGTGCAGCACGTAATGCCAAGGTTTCCCTTACCTCGGGCTACCATCCACAAACTAATGGTCAAACCGAGAGACTAAATCAAGAACTCGAATCCACACTTCGTTGTCTTACCTTTTCTAACCCCTCTGATTGGAGTCAATTCCTCCCTTGGGTGGAGTACGCTCATAATAGTCACATTTCTGCAGCCACTGGTTACTCCCCTTTTGAGGTGTCCATAAGTTATCAACCACCACTTCTCTCCGCTGATGAAGAAAGCATCTCAGTTACATCCGTGCAACACCACATCCGTTGCTGCAAGCACATCTGGAGGACCACCATCAGCGGTCTCACCAACACCTCCGTCCAGAATAAACGCCTGGCTGATCGCAAAAGAACTCCTGCGCCCACCTACATTCCTGGTCAAAAGGTCTGGTTGTCATCTTGTGATATTCCATTGAAATCTATGTCAAAGAAACTCTCCCCCAGGTTCATCGGTCCCTTTGAAATTGAAAGGGTCATCAGTCCGTCTGCAGTCCGCCTCCGCCTTCCAGTGTCCCTGCGTGTCCACCCCACTTTCCATGTTTCCCAGCTTAAACCGGTTCAGACTAGCACGTTGTGCCCTCCTTCCGAGCCCCCTCCGCCCGCCCTGAATGTGGAGGGTCACCCAGCCTATGCTGTCCGCCGGATCGTGGCCTCCCGTCGTCGAGGTCACGGTTGGCAGTACCTCGTCGATTGGGAGGGCTACGGTCCGGAGGATCGCTCGTGGGTCCCGGGATCTTTTATCCTCGATCCCTCCCTAATTGAAGATTTTCGTTCTGCTCGGCTGCCAGGTGGCGTCCGTTGAGGGGGGGGCGTACTGTTGGGAGTGGGGTTTTTGGGTGCTTGGTGAGCTTTTGGGTGTCTCAGCTGCTCATCATTTCATTCACCAGAGGGCGTCCGAGGCTGCCATTCTGGTGGGGCGTGCTGACAGTTTTGCACACCGGAGTTTGATCTCCTCATCAGTCCTGGAGTGTAAAAGGTGCAGACTGTCAGTTCTTCGTCGCTGGAGTGTCTTACCTGTTACGGTACTTTGAGCCCTTTTGAGCTAACTCTCTGAGAAATATTTCAAGAAGTAACGCTTACGTTTCCTCTCGTTGCCCCATTGTCCTCAGGTGCCCCCTCGTGACGCCCCAGATCAAACCCACAGGCTGCCCGTGTTTTCATCATCACCTCCTATCTCAGATAACAAGCGCTCCCTGAATCCCTCCGCTGAGTGTGAGCCCGCTTCTCTGTTCCTCTCCAACGATCGAACCCACCTGTCCGCCCTCCGCCACAGCCTACACCTCTTGGGACCTGGACCCCTGCAGAAACTCACCCAGGCATCCGGAACCACTAACCCACAGTCAAGCCCTCTCCAGATGCTGAATGACTTCTCCTCAAGTAAGACCTTTCTGATTCACCTCGAACTCCTTTTTCCCATTCCCTCTAACTCACTGTCTCTCCTTGCTGTCCCCTAGTGTGCAGACGTCTCCACGAGCCCGACCCACGGATCCCCTATCCTATCCCTTATAACTTTGTTGAAATAAACATAATTTTTACTGATTACGGCTTCATCTATGGTTGTTCTGTATAGGGGCTTGGAAAACTAACCTCAGCATGACATTAACAGGGAAATTAAATAATTTCTCAAACATGAATGAAATAATGAAAGCAACACTCAGATGTGTCTGTGGTGAGTTAATAACATGAGGTGAGCTCAAACAAAACAAATCTTACACAATACTGCTCCGTCAAATAATAAACTGTCATAATAGAAAAACGAAAAGTTTAACAGTTTTTCATATTTTTCAATTCCACTCAATTTCCACAAAATCGACATTAAAAGTACCAATAACATATATTCAATCTTTTTGTTTGTTTGTGTTGTTTTCCACAAATATCAACGCCCTGAAGAAGAAAATCCTCTTTTGCAAAAAAAGTTGATTTTCTATATTTGAAAACCTTAAAAAAGTAAATTAGAGTGTTAAAAGTAACGCTTATTTTAGCAGATATTTTATGAAGACATATTGGCTGCATTTTGTCAAAATAAAGGGATTGATGAAATAGAAGGAAGGTGCTGGGAGAAAAAGACAGACTTCATCCCCAGACCTTCAAACACGACGTTGGACCTCATCGTCCGCCACGGCTCGCTTTCAGAGGAAGTCCTGAATCATGACGGAGTGGCCTTCATAACTTGAACTCCAATAAAGACTCTTTGGTGGGGATTTTAAAAACCCAAGAATATTAATGAACCGGAGGCTCTTGCCCATGATGGCTAAGATTCCCCAGGAACGGAGCCAGGAGCCAGTGTCAGGCTATGGATCACATTTACAGCAGGTCAGGACAGTTAAAGTGATCTCCACTAAAGAGACTGCAGCAGTCATTAAAAGTGGCGCTTCGTACTGAATTTGAAGAAACCGCCTGTAATATTAGCCGAGTTAAGCTACTCAAACCATCCGTCTTTGATTTGTTTATTGCGGAGAGTCTCTAGTTTTTAGAACCCAAATTGTCCCAAATTAGGTGTAACTGCAATTTCATAGAAGTGGAAATATTTTGAAGTTTATGACACTTTTGGCGGAAAACACTGAATAAGTCTGGCTTATGTTGGATAATAATGGGCTCCACTTGCGGTTTAGTCGTTGTAAAAACTGTGCGGAGGTTTAACCCTTCAACTGTCACATGCAGGTCAAAGGGTCAAAGGGTCGATGGGGACCTCATGGCAGTTTAAAGGGCTTTAAGGGAGATCGAGGTTTTTCTGTTGAGACTCCCAAACTTTAAAACGAACTGCCTTTAAACTTTAATCAAGAATCCATTAAAGTGGATTCTAAGTGTCTATTAAAATCTTTTTGTTTTTCAATTGTTTTTGATCATGTTGATGTGATATTATATTGACTCTTTTGAAAATCGGTTGTAGTCTGTGTGTTTTAACGAGTTTCTACTTTTATTAAATTTTTTTGTATTTACAGCCCTTCAAAGCAAACTTTCTGTTTTTAAATGTACTTTTTAAAATAGACTTGAGCTTTATGAAAGATAAATAAATGTTTTCTCTTTTCTTGTGTCTTCAGTTAGTAGATGCATATTACATTTTGATTTCTCACATGTTGTTCATTTAAGATTTGCCTGTTTCATAGTCTGTGGATCTTTCTACTTTTTTCTTATACTTGTTCTCGTTTGTGTGTCTGTTACCTCTCCGTGATGTTAGTCAGCTCCATGCACTTTTCCAGCAGTGATTTTTCATACTGCAAAATAAAAGCAAAGAGAAACAACATTTAAAGAAGCGTTTCAAAAAGAAAGAAAGCCATAAAAAAAAATAAAATAAAATCCTGTTTGCAATTTTCTACAATCCAAGTAGGGGGCAAATGAAGTTTCTCTGGTCGGACCTTCTTGAAAAATGCCATGTGTGGCACAAAATGAGTCAACATCTCACACACTGAACACGTGATTCTAGCGGCACACGGTAGTGGCAGCATAATGCTGTATAGAGAAACTTTATTCAGCCAGTAGAGGCCCAAAGACATTCAGCTGTACCTGCAGCAAAATAGAATTCAACAAACTATTGACTGAATGGCGATGAATACAAATGTGGGCCACACTTTTAAGACTTCTGCTGTTCATTTGTACAAAGCAAAGTCATAATATTGCGAAAATGAAGTCACACTAATACAATGCATTTGTTGTATTATATGAATAAAGTTTAAACAATATTAGAATAAAGTCATGATACTGCAAGGATAATGTAACAATGTGAAAATAAAGTTGTAGTATTACATAAAGTCATATTACAGCTTTATTTTCATAATATTATGAGAATACTACGACTTTATTCTTGTACGATTTTATTCTCAAAATCGTAGCACTTTATTCTTGTAATATTGTTGTTGTCTTATTGTTTTTTTTTGTGTGGCCTTAGTACTTCATCACTTGTGATAGTTTTACTCTGTCAAAAGAAAATTCTGTTCAAATCCATCAAAGTTTTAAAATGACTAAAAGTTCAAGTCGTAGCAATACTTTTGTGAGCTGCTTTATAACAGAACATGCAGAATTTGTACTTAAAGGCTCGTATTATATCCTCATCAATGTTTCTGGTGGAAAACCAAAGTCCACCCTCGCCCACCTTCTGCATCTCCGGCGGCGTGCTCCGGGCGGCGCTGTACTCGTGGACCAGCGAGCGCACGTGGCAGTTGGCGCGTACGGCCGTGCTGTGGACCCTCTGCCAGCGGCCTTTCTCCAGCCGCTGGAACATCTTGCCCAGCTCCGTGCTGACCACCAGCGCCCGGCGGAGGAGCGTCTGCAGGTTGTTCCTGGCCACGTGGTCGCCCGCGCCGATCCCGGACGTCACTATGAGCTCCCCCTGGTGGGAGTCTTCGTCCACCCCGATGGGCTTGGCCTGAAGGACGCACATGCACTCCACCTCGGTCATGTGGCGGAGGTCCTCCATCCACCGCTGGACTGAGTCCACCTGCAGGGTCTGCATGCGGGTACTGGAGGGAAAAATGAAGACATTTGTTGAGGCATTAAAGAAAAAAAACCCAAAACATTTAAAGGGACAGTTTTATGTAAAATGTACTTTTTTGAGCTTTGCATCATGTTGAAATGTCATCAAAAAAAGGACCTGAAGTGCTTTGATTCTTGTACTTTTGAGAAATCCTTTAAAGTGACTGTGGTTTATTTTTCTAAGCCCATGATACCATTTTATACCACAATCAAGAACCTATGTTACCTTCAGTTGTTATAAGAATGCTGGAGATATCAAATATGACTTAAAATAATGATTTCATGATTTAACACCCTGACATTGGGCCTGTGTTTCTTTAAGAAACTCCTGCTCTTTCTGTAACTCCGCTTTCAGGAAGTCATCACATCATGGCTCCTCTATTAACCCTTTAACTACGTTTTTACCAACATTTCACTGGGAAGTTCCTATAATGAGCTCAGCAGATTCACCAGGTGTTTGCTAATTGCTGCTGGCTAGTCTGAAGGAGCTGCTCTGTCCGCCTTTGAGGATAAAGCTCCTCCTCGGATCTGCAGCTGACAAGTTTCTTAGCTTCCACCTCTGGGCCTCTGAGCAGCTCTCCCCTTTGATCTCCCTCCCCCTCAGCTCCTTCAGACTAGCCAACAGCAATTAGCAAACACCTGGTGTTACAAGTATAAAGTCAAATTTCTTTTAAGTCATATTTGATATTTATAGCATTTTTATAACAACTGAAGTTAACAGCCTCACAGTCCTATGGGACTGTGAGGCTGGAAAACACATAATACTGCCCCTTTAAGTTAAGTTTAATAAAACAAAGTTCACCCTCACTTGTTCTGAATGTGAACCTTTTGAACTAAAGGTTTGCTAACCATAAAAAAAGAAAAACAAACTGTGCTTGGTCCCAAATGAGCAGCTCGTTCCCCTCATCTCCATCAAAAGCAGAAACCATAAACATCAGTCGCAGCAATCAATGCGTGCATCGCAGGTCAATTCCGTCAATACTCGCTAGCTTTTGCTTTTGTTGGCTCAACCTCTCAGTGAGACGACAGCTCCAGCAGGTAAACACTCCCTCCCACTCCAATCTCTCCCAGCGCTGACCCTAATGACCGGAGGCTTTCGAGGGCGACGGTGAACCCGAGGCTTCCTGGAAGGAGCTGGATTGATGGCCACAACGGCCCGCCCCGCTTTGAGTCAACAGAGGAGGTTCTCTAGTGAAGATGGATACTCGCCGCCTTCGCTCACTGGCCTCTTCCTGCGCCGTTTAGGTAATGCTACGCCGCACATCGGCTTTTCTCTGGAAACATCATCACACGGCAAGAAAAGGTGGCAGGAGGATGAATCATTGTTGAACAAAATGGAAGCCTCTTTCACACGTCTGAGAGCGGTATGATAAAGTATGAAATTTAGAAGAAATTATGAGGCATCTTATCTTGTCACTTTCATGCATGTTTTTAACGCTTTTCTTGGTGTTTCATCTGTTTTATTTTTTTATCTCTTAGTAATTGTTCTTCTTTTCACAAATCGTCTTTTCGCCTCCCAGCGCTGTGCGCATGCTCAAAACTTCCGGATGTAAACATTAACATGCAACATGTCTATAACAGTAAGTTATCTGTCCGCCATTACCACATTGAGCAGCATGTACATGAGCTCAATTGACAGCGCTAAGACCCTCCCCCTAACTCTGACTGGTTGTTTCTGACCAGGCACGGTGCATTTCTGCAGATGGCAGTAGGAGCACAGGAAGGAGGAAGAGAAACGCCACAGATTATTTTCCACAGATTATCTTTTTCATGTTGTTATGTGACAACACGGTGACGATTTTAACAAATATATATACATATGTAAAAGTTATATACGGAAGTATGAAGTTTCAGAAAGTTCTTTGCTGTACAACATTCTCATTTAATCTCTGTAATGCTAGAAAGGAGATAAAGATCCAATAAGCTGTGAATGTGGAGGGGAATAAATAACGACGCAGTGTTATGGGGAGTAAGAGTCATTTATTTTATTTTATTTATTTATTTTATTTTTTCCCCCCACCAGGGGGCTTTTTTTTTGTGGGCTCTAGTGTCCCTTATTTTGACAGTAGGCTGAAAGGAATGGGGTAAGGAGAGGGGGGAAGACATGCGGCAAATGCCGCCGGGTCTGGGAATCGAACCCGCGATGGCCACGTCGAGGACTCAAGGCCTCCAAATGTGGGTCGCACTATCCCCTACGCCACCACGGCACTCCCGTAAGGGTCATTTATAAGGAGCTTGTTGTACTAAGTGGGGTAAATGGCCCCACAGTGACAATGGAAGCCCCTGAGAATGGATGAGGTTCAATCTTTAGTTGCTGTCTGAACAAAGTTATTTCTCCCTAAATGATCCTGGTTGTCAAAGAAAGCTGAGCCACACTTCTGTTTTGTGACTCCTGATGGTTTTTGCGTTTCATATCGTTAAACACTTGTAGACCATGTTATATGACAAGGTTTGCCGGGGAGCGATCACACAGACGTGACTCATGGTTTGAGTCAAATTACCCACAAGGGTTTGATCATTCGACACCATCGTAACTGAAGAGGATGCGGAGAGATGCTGTAGGTTCTCAGCGTTTAAGGTCTTTCAGACTGAAGTGGCATTTTATACAAACATACTTTATACAAGTGTCTTCGCTAAGTACTTGGTTTAGGATGTTTTGGCAGCTCCGGCCTCAGGTCTCTTTGGGGAAGGGTTGGCACAACTTTTCTCTTAAAGCTTTTCTTGTTCTTCTTGGCAGAAGTGATCAAACTCAATTAGGGTGGAGTGCGAGTGGCCGTGTACGTCCACTTTTAGGTCTCCTCTAAAGTATTTAATTAAGCGCCGCTACAGACTCTGGATGCCTTGCTGTGTGCTATACAAATAAAATTTGATTGATTGATTGATTGGAGTATTTTCGAAGATTTCCTAAAACTCATCCTATGGTAGTTCTTGCTGCTGTGCTTCAGATTGTCCTCTAGAGCTGCTGCTCGGTCCTGACCTACAGCCTTGCCTTTTTGCAGAACAAGGGCGAAACAATTTTCAGGCTTCAAATATACTATCACTCATTTTACATATTTGAGCAATTCTGCATGGGGTAAGAATCTTGGTGTGGTATTTAGGACTTACGTCTCACCATGGAGAGGTGAGAGGTGTTCGTAGAGTCTTAGACTGAGTTGGTCTGAGTTTATCATGAGATTTTCTCCAGGTACTCCAGTTTCATTGCCTACAGTATTATGCCCCCCCCAAAAAAACCACTGTTCATTTACAATTAGCAGTTCTATATAGCATTTTTGAGTAATTTTGAGTGACTTATAAACAAACAAATAAAACTCAAACTGGTAAAATACACAATATCTATTGATAGAATAGATGGAAAGATAGAATCAACAACTTTAGCTGCAGCTCATGGCTTCCCTGCTTACTACCCAATTATTTTGTACCATGGGTATCCAGTGTCTGAAGACACAAGAGCTCGACAACATAGAAATGTATTATTTATTATCTGTTAATTAGGTTGTCCAATCATCAGATTAGTTCTAAATGCTATTATGCCAATTCAGTCCTTTACAACCATGGACTACAGACGGTGACATTGGCATTAGCGTCTGTGCTGTTGCAACATGTTTAGCATTGAGATGCAATTTTAGGCTTGAATAGCTGCTGTAATAGGTTAGCTCCTTTTAGCAAAACCACAACACAACAGTATTTTCCAGTATTGCATCAGGTTGTTTTCTGAAGCAAATGTTAACCTCCCAGTCGCCGAAGACCAGCAGCTTCGTCGTTCATCGGCGTCGTCTGCAGATGTCAGAGCTGCCGGTGTTCCAGAAACATGTGAATACAGAGGTTCCAGGCCAAAAAAAAGTTCAAAAACCAAATTTTGTCTCGAGGAGAGGGATGCAGGCAACAGAATAAAGAGTCTCATTGTTTGGACCAAACCAAATGTGACCATTTCACTCCATCTCTCTCAGTTACATAACCAGTCTCACATGAGGATGAACCCGTCCTGATTTACACCCCCCTCCGCCTCCCGACGAGCCACAAAACAGCACCCTCACAAAATAATAACTGGTTTGTTTTCCAAAGGAGGTGAAGCGGTGCGCTACGGCTAAGAGGGAATGACAAATATTTACATGTATGGCCAAGAAAGGGTCAGGCGACGGCGGCTCTATTATCTCGTTGAGCGGCGGGATCCTGGGGACACGATGCATCACTGTCACTGCTGCAGGCCGAGTCGGTGACGGCGGTGGAAAAAGTGGTTCAAGCTTGCTAATTTGGCTTTGTTTGATGTTTTTCTTTTGTTTTTTGATGACTACGTCTTAATTGGTAGGTAGAGATTTTGTATTTAGAGATTAAACTGGATATTGACATACACCTTTACAAAAATACACATCAATTTTTTATTTATTTGTTTTTTTTATTCACATGAACCAAATTGTCGGGTCAGAAGGCACTCATTGGCCAGTGAAATAAAAAAAAGAAATCAAGCAAATACACTAAAGCTAATTTTATTATTTTTTTGTGGGAAAGGGCTCTTCTACATCCAAAACGGAAAAAAGTGCTGTATTAAAAGAAATATATGTTTTTCAGATTCTTTTGGGCTGAATTTTATTCTCAAGTATAAGAACAGGATTTGGTGCTAATATTTAGCTAAGTTTGATCAATTAAATAAAAACTGATTTGGGTGCACAAAGTCGGCTTTTCAGTAAACGTCTCTGGATCAACGGGGTTCAACTTATTCTAAAAGTCAGGTTAAAAAAGACAAAAACTTGGTGTCGCATTTTCTATTGTAAGAATGATTGATTAAAAATAAAATGTCTCCATCTACATCAACCGCCTGACCTGGTCAGGGAGAAGCCATGTCATTCAGCTATTATTCACTCCTACAGGTGTGAATAAATGAACCCTTTGAGCTCTGGGTTTCAATTCTCCGCCTGCATTTTTGGCTTATTTTAATTGTACGCAGTTCTTTACATGTCCTGTGAGTAAATATATTTTCCCATTTATCCAGAACAACTGGAACTTTCAATATCTAGCAGTTATTTTCGTAATTTACCGTCTGTTAAGAGCGCCCCTCTGATTAATTTCACTTCCTGCTACGGCGAGAGTGACATTACCGTAATAACCCGATATTGACCGGAAAGGCCAACGTCTCCCCTTTCAGAAACTGTTAGAATTTTTCAGATAGCGCAACATGTGGCGGAATTACGGTACTGCAAATGTGGCTGGATCGTCGCCGAAACGCTCAGCCTAGAAGGGTTAACAGATTCCTCTGATAAATGTCAACAGTAAAATTAAGTCCTCCTGAGCTGTTGATGAATTCAACTTTTGGATGAGTCACTTTTTAATTTGGATGTGCTCAAGCAGAGCGTGCATACAGAAAGTACTCCGGGCACATGGAGTTCTGACGGAGCGGTCCTCACCGTGAACTCTGAGTTCAGTTTGAAACTATCAGGGGGCTTGTTACTTTACAACTATATATATATATATATATATCTGTCTGGGTGTGTGTGTGTGTTCTATTTTAAAGTTTTCAAACCATTTTCTCAGAGCAAGGTGTTGGCAAAATGATGATTGATGCTGTTTGTCCAAGTGAAAATGAGCTGTAAACAATAAGCAGTGTGGCACAAATCAATTCCAGTTCATTAGGCTGAAGATGGGGACTGGAGAACGTCAATACAGGCTTTTATTAAAAAAGGAAAAAAACACCTTGACCAGTTTTATAATTATGTTTTGAAATGACCCAGAAGATTAAAAAAAGCTGAATAATAGTCGTTTAAAACAAGGAAAGAATGAAGATTGTTTGGCCACAAATCAGGGAATTTGGCAGGCCAACTTTATATGCTTTCTATTTTGTACAGATGTGTGGAGATTACTAACCTATCAAATGGTCATAGATGCAGAGGCTGTTTTTAAATTGATTTTCTCTTCTATTCCTGCTTGTACTTTGAAAACATATTGCTAAAATATTTGGAGTTTGAAGCATTTTTGAAGCATCATTTTTTATTTTTCTACCTCCACTTCCTGACATTTGTAATCTATCATATATTTATTGTTTCACAACACAAATCTGAGTCTCATTGTAGCGTTTCATAGCAGAACAATTTTCTTGTACTTATGTATGTGTGTGACTTTGCATGAACTGCTCTGTGAGCAGCTATAAAAAAATTCTTGTAAAAAAAATTATGTTAAATACATTCCACTACGGATTTTTTTCATCCATAAATCCATATTTTCGAGCAATTTTTTTTTTCCGCTGTAGTTAATTTTGTCATCAAAAGTCAAAGATTTTTGACTTTTAAAACTCAGAAATCTCTGAGTTTTTTTTCATAAAAATTTCTAAGATTAATCTCAAAATTTCTTTTTCTTTTCTAGCAAATTTTCAACTTTTCAAGCTTTTTTCTCAAACATTTCTGAGTTCTTTTGTAGCACCAACACAAGTGTCTGTGTTTTTCTAGAAATGTTCTGAGATTAATCTAAACATTTCTGAGTTTTTTATGCAATTTTCTCAAAAAATTACGAGTTTTTTCAAAATTTCTAATTTTTATCTTCAAAGCATTTTTGAAGAAGAAACAACTTCCTCCTCGTTTCCCTCTGCCCCCTATTTCATATCCACAATTTCCCTCATATGCCGTCGTAAACATATCAGCTGCACAGACTCAGAAATTTCCCACAAAGCACAGCAAAACGTAGAGACAGAATCCACGCTTGCTTGACAGACTCCCACATCACAGAGTTTGAGTCAAGTTTGGTTACGGCTAAAAAAAAGAAAAAAGACAATCCTCCACATGAAAACACACTCTACCTTCTGTGGCTCAAGCCAAGTTGTGTAATGAAGACAGTAACCGTAAATGACAGCATAAATGTGCTTCAAACTACAATGAGTCACAACGTTTTACTACGCCTGCGTACTTCAAAGGGTCATGCGGTGGCGTTAACGCTCACATCAGACAGACAGGTGCGAGACCAAACAGCAGAGCGACTTTAAAATGCGGCTGTTGCAGGATTTTCTCTTGAGGGATTGGAGTTACTGGCTGGTCTGGCTCTTGAGGCTTTCTGTGACTCAGCGGCTATAAATTACACCTCACAATGATTAATACAGGCAGCGTTATGTCCGCTTCATCCCACTTGATACACGGCCCTAGCGTCACGCCACCCCACTGACAATAAAAAAAAGTTGCTCCACACCAGGAAAATAACAGGTTTGAAATGCAGATTAAGAAGGCAAAGCACACTGTGAAATTATAGTACCGTATTTTCCGCACTATAAGGCGCACCTAAAAACCTTAAATTTTCTCAAAAGCCGACAGTGCGCCTTATAATCCGGTGCGCCTTATATATGGACCAATATTGAGCCACAAAAGGTCTCCCAACTACGGTAAGCAGCCGCCGACTTCATTTTCCACCGTAGAAGAAGAAGCGCACGGTGCATGCTGGGATATATGACTGCGCGAAGCCTGCCGTTTCATTTCCATTTGTGTGTTTGTGTAAAGACCCCAAAATGGCTCCTTTTAAGAGACGCGCTTACGACGCAGAGTTTAAACTCAAGGCGATCAGTCACACAGTAGAACACGGGAATAGAGCAGCA
>CAEFZX010022660.1:0-31094 GCA_903066825.1 Alfaro cultratus | reverse complement strand
TATTTTCAGGATTCAGAACAAAACACTCCATTGTTCATTTCCAAGACAAATCAGCATAAAACAGAGGTGACATGTTTGCGTCTCACTAGCGCCCCCTAGACTCAGGAAGCTCTCATTGACAGTGCTGCAGCTGTCAGGATGGACCAAAAGTCACAAAGCAGCTGACTCGACATTTCATAACTTCCTATTAAAACCACTTTTATAGCACAAAGTAAAATAAAAAGTACTAATTCCAAGTCCAACTGATGCCATTTTTATTCATCTACTTTTTCAATGTCATTTTCTGATTATATGAACTGTGAGAGAAATAATAGATTAATTTACCTGCTTTTAACAGATTACCTTCAGTTTCATCATGGAGTCCAGCAGCATCTTCTCTCCCTGTGGGTCCGGCACCGGGTCCAAGCCGATCAGCTTGGCCTTGTAACGGACCCCGTCCCCTTCGAACCGGGCCCTGGTGTCCAAAACCGGTCCTGACAATCACACAAGAAAAAAAACCATCAGCAGAAACGAGACGACAAAGAGCTGCAAAAGCAGTAAGAAGTTTTCAGTTTTGAAAAGTGCATTAAAATCTAACCTCAAATATGATTTTGTTGAGTTTTTTTATTTATTAACACATATTTTTCACTTTTCCACATATTTGTTGCTCATTTTACTAACAAAAACTTGTCAAATCATCAGATTCTCATTAACTTTTTATAGCGCTTACCTCAGCATGTCTCAAAGTTACTACTTCAGGTGCATTTTTTTTTATATTCTCATAAAAACATAATTTCCTTGTAATGGTTAACATGTCAGGAGAGGATTTCCTTTCCCTTTGGTGACCAAACGCGGAGAATATTTCAGGCTTAGTGGGACGACTCACTCACCAGACAGACATTAATCAGCTCGACATAAAAAGCTTCCTCTAGGTAAAAAATAGTTTAAATTGTTTCCAGCGTGTGTTTGTGATGTTTCTAAAACAGCTGGAGCAGCTGGAGGACTTCCAGAAGTACACAAAGGAAAGGACAGAGAAGAAGAAGTCCTACCTGCTTCCCATCAGGAAAACAAAACTCAGCCGCCATGTTTAGGACGTTTTTGTTCACTCTGACCAGTCAAAACCTCTGATCTCCGTCAAACTTATTTTTGCTAAAACTAACAACATAACAAAAATTGAGAAGACGTTTTTGTTACTGGAAATAAATAAAAACTGTAATTAACGGAGAAAAATGATAGCTAACTGGAACCATATCGAGCGTTTATTAAACTAACTAAAACAGATTGAAATCATAGATGTAACATCCTTCGTTTTCGTGCGTTTGAATATATTTATTAGCCTTTCGAACTGATGTGAAGTAGTTTACATCAGCAGGTTGTTCAACATAATACTTTATTCAAAATTATGTCTTCTGTCGAGTATTCATTACCCAATCATTGTATACATAATCATAGCACTATGACTTTTTTAAATTTCTGCATTTATATTGAACCAAAGTATAAAAAATATGAAACTACTGACACAACTAATAAAAACTAAACAATATTTAACTAATCAGAGGAGGTCTACTCAAGTACAGAGTAACTAATCAAATTATCAATCATTTAATATTTAAAAATTACATCATCAGACGGACCAAAATATAATGTTAAGTGGAAATTTTGGTATTTTAAAGAACAAAATGACAATAATTCATTTTAATAACAAAAATAACAAAAGAAACATGTATCCAAATCAGTTTCTTTCTGTAAAAACTTACAAAACTTTAACAAAAACTGCATGTGTGTGTCTGAGTCTGGTAAATTAAAACATGTTTGTTTTTCATTCAGTGGGCCAGAAAATTTACTCAAGTTCGAGCAGCAATACTTCACACTAAAATTCCTTAAGTAAAAATGAAAAGTACAGCGTAGTAAAAATACTCCTTAAAGTAAATTTTTTTCAAAAAAGTTATTCAAGTAAATGTAACTAGTTGCTACTCAACTCTACTAATAAAAACTAATAAAAACAGGCAAAGTCGCTCTAAAAACTAATAAAAACTAACTGACAGATAAAAAGTCACTACAAAATAAAACTAAACTGTAATGAAAAACTCAAACTTTTCTACCCTGGTTTCCATCCTGAATCTGTACAGCGTCCATCCCTGAAACTACAGTTATAGCAGCCTTTGCCTCGTCTGACCTTCTCCTGAGACTAAACTTCAAACTAAACTCTCATACCTCTTGTAAAGTATGGTGGCCAGCTTCTGACAGCCTCTTGGCCCTGTGCTAGATAGCTCCCGGCCGGTTGCACCGTCTCGGCCACAATGTTTGTTTCCTTAAGATTCTGTAAAATGCTGGAAGCTTTCAGATGTTTTTCCTGCCAAAAATAGAAACTTCTCACCATCAAGATGCAAGAAAAACCTGAAAATGTTTGCGGATGTAGAGGAGAGTGCCTGCTTTGACTCACCTGCAGGGAATCCATCTTCACTTTGACCCAGCTGCTTGGCCTGCCCCACTGACAAAGCTGCTGGGGGTCAAAGGTCAAGCTGCAGACTCACTGGTGATATATTAACATCCGCTGGGAGGACCACATGCATGGGAACGTTTTCAGCAGAACGAAGAGGCAGCAACAGGGAGGATCTCCCTCAATGGTGCATCTAAGGTCATGCATTTCCCTCGACGGCCGGCTCGTTGGTGGCATTTTCCTAAAATAAACCAATTACAACCAGAAAAAAAACAAACCAAAAAGATTGGAGCGTCTGCAAAATACTTACAACAATAATTAAAAAAAACCTACATCTACACACTGTGTTTTATTTTTATATGACGTCAAGTTATGTAAGGTGAACATTGAGGTTAATATATAATAAACACATGAAGGGAGAGCATTTTATGATGTAATTCAGCGTCGCGGATAAACCAAAAGCAATTAAAATAGTTCCAGTGTCAGCTTGGTCTGTCATTAAAACTGTTAAGTCTCACTTTTACGTCTTCAAGAAGTTTATTTTATTTTTTTTAAATCACACTTGTTGCTATACATAGTTCTCATGTGACGTCAATCTTCTTGGAACTTTGTAGCCGACAGCCATCTTGGTAGGCATGGGCTATGAAGTTGCTATAACAACAACAAACAAGCCACAAGCTTATCACTAGCTCTGATCTCGTTCCTAACTTCTAACCAGAGGTGGTAGAGTAGCCAAAAATTGCACTCATGCGAGAGTAGAGCTACATCAACATATCTTTACCCAAGTAAAATTAAAAAGTAGCCGTCCAGGAAATTACTCAAGTAAGAGTATAAAAGTATTTGGTAAAAAGTCTACTCAAGTATTGAGTAATCAATCATTCAATGCTTAAAATTACATCAGAAGGACCAAAATATAAAGTTAAATGGAAATTTTGATATTTTAAGAACCAAAATTCGAATAATTCATATAAGAAACAAAAAATAACAAAATCAGGTAAAATAAAATTTTGCCTGTCTGGTGAATTTTTGGTTAAAACGTGTTTGTCTTTCATTCAGTGGGTAAATAATCCAGAAATTTTACTCAAATAAGAGTAGCGATACTTCATAATAAAATTACTCAATTAAAAGTGAAAAGCACAGCGCAGAAAGAATACTCCTAAAAAAGTACTTTTTTTTTTTTTTTTTCAAAAAAGCTACTCAAGTAAATGTAACTAGTTGCTACCCAAATCTGCTTATAACCAATAGAAGTACATTACAAATGTTACTCGCCCACAATTCTGAGTACTCTACCCACCTCTGTGTAACATTAGTAATATTTCCTGTAGTACTTACTGCCGAACTAGCAAAGTTAGCTTAGCTAATGTAGCTTTTATCTGCTAGCTAAGACGTGTAGCTACATGTACGTTACTCACTCAGTGACCAGAACCGCGTTAGTCACACGAAGAGTTCATTATAAATCCGTATAAACACTGGTTATGTAATCCATGCAGTAAGTGGTTTCTGGATGGTAAGTCAACAAGAAAACAATTGTCTTAAACCAGGCGACTAAACGAGCTGGAGCTCAGCTTGGGTTGCTAGGTAACTCTGCCGTGGTTGCTAGGTAACGACGCAGTGCCCTTCGAGTGTTGGGAGGTTTTTAAAACTGCGCCAAAAACATTCACTGGCTGTGTGTTTTGGGTTTTTTGTTGTTTTTTGTTGGGTTTTTTTGGTTTTTTAAAGCGCTTGAGCTGTTTTTAGAAGCAATTGAAACCCAAAATGTGAATTATGCATAACAGATAAATAAATACTTATGTTTATAAATTTCTGAATGGACTGGCACCAAAATCCATTAAAGACCTGCTGTTGTAACCTTCCAGACAGATCCGGTCTTCTGGCTCCAGTCATCTGTTGAAACCCGCCTTCTAGATAAGTTAATTTGTTGAGGCCAAACAGCTGATTGTTTTTCTTTTCTGAGCACAGAGAAGATATTTTTGTTACCCACACAGGCCGCTACGCCATGTTTTTAGCTCGGAAGTGCCAGTTTTCAGGTTGTTTCTGAACATCCAAACCAGTTTCCTTGTTTGGGTCATCTTCCAGACTACAGCAAAGTTGTGACACATCTGAATAACTTGTACAGATGAGTAATTGTGCTGATGCTGTTCAGTTGTTTAGAAAAAAACCCTAAAGACTTTACAAACTTGCGTAAATATACAGTTCTCTTTGATTTTCCCATTGTTCTATCCAATAGCTCCAACCAAATACCATCAAGCCTCTTTATGTTGGCTAAGAAACCCCAGCAGCTGCAGTCCATCATAATGAGAAGTCAACAGGCCTCATCCTGGTTAAGTTATGTGACACCCAACAACCTTCAAAACCATTTAATTATGACCCTCTATGTCTCTGAGACAATCAACCATATATTTACATTTGACCCTTGTGTTATTCCATAATCCAAATATGTCAAAGTCATCAATCTCCTCCATTCCTGTCAGAAAAAAATCAGGACTTTTGGTCAGCTGCTACTCTACAGACAAAGTTCCTGTGGGAAATCCAGAAGGAAGTCTGGTTTCACTCCAAAACGTTTTGTTTTAGTAAACTACAGCGTTGCTGTTATGCTGAAACTAATGGAGAAGACCAGGTCAAGTAGATCCTGATAGCATCCAGAAAGCAGCAGCCGTATTTTCTCAGAAAGGATGAATCTCCGAAATTCAGAAGGGAAATGATGCGACAGCAATTCAGGCCAAGCTCATGACTCACAATGAGGAAGAAAATAATTAATGAAAAACTTAGAGGGCTTCTTCAGGCTAATGAAAAAATTATAAAGTCTCAAATCAAAACCTCAGTTGTCTGAATTTAACTGTTTTTGTTTTAGATTTTATTAAATTCTTGTCATCTGCTAGCTTAACCATTAAATGGTCGGACAGATATGCTTTTGAAAATTATTTCTTCACCATCTCATGGTGTATTTAAGCTAAAATGACAGATTTTCATGTTTTTAATAGGAACTATTATTTTTTTCGATTTTGGGTTTGTATTGCCCCTCAAAAAAACTCCACTTTTTGGATATTTGTAATAAGTTATATAACAAATATTAGAACATCTTCATGACTAGTTTTCTCTGAATTTGATGAGCCATTCGGTGACAAAATTACAGCCACTTCCCTTTTTCTCTGTCCTGCACTGAAATTAAGTGAAGACAGAAGTGATACTCTTAGTATTTTAATAGTGAACATCTATAAATTAAATTAATTAAAATAAAAGACATCTGATTGTAACTATTCCTGTTTTATACCCCTAAAAGGCATTAAATGCCTTCATATATAAGCAATTTAAATGCAATTCATATTTTTTTCACAAATATACATTAAATCACTATTAAATAAGAGTTTTACAAAATTAAATCCTCTCATATCAATATGTATATGAAAAAAAAACTTACAGTGTGAGTTTCTGCCATTTTGGAGTATATGGTATCAGATTGTATTTGAATCTGGCATAAGGTCACATGACCTCGATATTGGCCCCGCCCCCTTTAAATGTATACAGTAATGATTGGCAGCCATTTTATTTATAGCTTGTGAAATTTCTGTATCTCCCAAGATACAAAAAGTGCTAAGTTGTTGCATTAAAACAGAATTAATGATAAAGTTAAATGCATTATATTGTCCAAAGTATGTGTGTGTCATTCTTTCACAGATATATGAACTTAAATCATATTTTGTTCTCAATCCAAAGGGTTTAAAATGACCTATGACCAGACCAGACCGCACACATCCTGGACACAAACCGTTCAGACTTTAACATTCAGATCGACACTAAAGAACATTTTTTGTGCTGTCACAACTGTCATTATTTCTTTATTTTCTTTTAAATGATTGCAAATATATCTTTATTTTATTCCCACTAAAGCAGTGGTGTCCAAACTGTTTGCCTGGCTGGCTAAAAATGCAAAAATTAGTTTGTGATTTTTATTTTTTTTTCAGTTATTAGAGATCCAAAACATGAAACAGGCTTCATACTGTTGCCTTCTTAAAAGAAAAACAGACAATTTCAAACAAACTTGGGGCATCATTTTGTTTGCCAAATTTTTATCCATCTTGACTTGAAGTCAGGGGCCAAACAAAATCATTTCAAGGGCCACAAATGGCCCCCCGGCCACACTTTGGACACCCCTACTCTAAAGTACTTAAAAACAAATTAATAGTTTTTGGTTGCGCACACAATCCTGGCCAATAAAGCTGATTCTGACTCTGATTTATACACCTGTGGCCTTAAAGTGATTCTTTACAGTCAGTATTTATTCTGATATATTTCATGTTTTTTTTTGTTTCCCTCAAAAATAAAATTTCAAAACCAGCAAATATTAAGTCTATTTACCTTTAATCACAGTTTTTAATGGAGAAAGCTTGACTCCTCATTTTGTCCGCACCGTCTTTGTCTGAAAAGGCTGCAATGCGCAAGCAATGCACTTTCACCAATAAATATTTGCATACCAGGTCTCTTGTGACATGGAGTTTAGCGCAGCAGAGAGTTTTCTGTTTGCAGGAAAAATGTTCTCAAGCAGTGCGGCTCACTTGTTGCAACAGGAAGCGTTTCATCTCAGATTAGGAGCAGCTTTTCTCAGATCTCTTTAAAATTAGAGGGAATCTAATAAAGCTAAAATAATACACGAAAAACCAGAATATCAGGTCAGGGCAGCAGATTTGGTGGAGCAGCAGAGACTTTAGTATCCCAGGAAAATTAAACAGGAGATTTAATCAACTTTAAAGGCGGTCAGAAGGAGGTCAGGGATTGCTGTCATCGCAGCGTTCACGAGGTTTCAGGTTTCCTTTTAACAAGAACAGTGAAGGGTGGTGGTAAGAGTTGAGATTTCCCAGCACCGACAACAATATTCAGGAAATAAAAACATCCATTAAGGAGCTAATCTCTCAAAGGACAGATGGCCCCGTTGACAAAGAGCTGCAGGTCATTTTATCTTCAGTTATCTGACACCCTATGCAAAATATTACACAACTTAACTCACAGTTAATGTCTTATTTCTTTAGATTATTTGCATCATTGGAACAATATGTGAAAATTATGAGTATGAAGGAAAATGCATGACTAAAAGTGTTATTTTTGGGTTATGTCCAGAGTCCTGTCAGATGTAAACTAATGGCCAAAAGTCATGTGAGATCTGTTCAAAAATAAACAACCAGTGCTTCCCTAATTGGTCCCTAAAGTAAAGTAAAACGTCATGCTCTTTAGATCTGTGTCATCCACATTTATACAGCTGAAGACCCCAGCAGATAAAGAGCAACATGAAAGCCAGACTGGTGAGCTTTACTTTGCAGGTGCGTGATAAAACGTCCGCCAGCAGGTCTGACAAATGGGACAAATGTAGTCTGGCTAACTGTTAGTTGGCGATGATTTTCAGACTAAATGTTTAACTTAACAATCCAGACAATAGATTTCACCTGTTTTCTCTGTCTATGAACCTTTGATTCATATGTTATATCTCTGGCCGGGACTTTAACAAGTTAATTTTGACTAATTAACTACATATATTTTAACCAATTAGGTACTTTTTACACAACTAATTGATTTATAAAAGGTTCAGCCTGGAATCTTTGTATTTGCTCGTTTCTGGTGTATATCTGACACATTTATTCAACAATGTAGAAGCAAAAAGCGTTTCTGAATTAAAAATGTTGCTTATTTTGTTGCTATATGATCTTAAATTAAAATGCGATTTATTAATTACTGACCCTGCAGTTAACAAGCTTAAACATGATATAATCATGCTGGTTTAGACTGATGTATAGTCATCCATGAAGGTTGCTTTCCAACTTTCCACAGTACATTTATTCACAGCAAAATGTCAAAGACCAAAATATTTCAGCAGCTTTTTTAACTGACAGTTTTCATTCATAAGGAATCTACTAAAAAGTCAAGCTGGGGGAGGAATTTATGAGTTTTAAGCAGAAAATAATAAATAAATCAAACAATCCAAGTTTAACGGCTATAGAGGAGTTTCTCTACATAAAATATACAAATGAATAAAGAATATTTATTATTATAATTAAATGATGTAATTTGCTCCGTTTGGAGAAATAGACTCACAAAGAGCAGAAGAAGAAGAAGTTCAGTCCTCCCAGCTTGGTGTGTGTTTACAGATCTATAATAGGAAACTGCTGAGCTGGAGAGGAGAACAACCTGAATAACAACTGTCTTGATTATTTGTTTGTTTCTTAATTAGCATAAACACATTTTTAAAATGTTTTCTTTTTTACCGTACAAAGGCGTTTATAGTCCTAAAACACTGCGGATAACAGGCTGCTGCTCTGATTACCCTCAGTATAACATAATTTGAAATATATTGTATAAATCAACCTTTAGTTGTTAACTAATATGCAGTTAACACCTTGCATATTAGGTGTTAACTGATTTAGTTAAGATGCTAGCTTAAAAGCATAGCTAAATAATTGAAATACACTGATGTGTGTCTTTCATAAGAATTTTAAGGTCCGTATAAAGACATGTTAAGGCCTCTTGCAGAAACACTGGAACTGCTGTGTGAGTTTTATTTATCATTTGCAACTCTTGTGTTTGAGTTCATAGAGTTCCTCTGCAACACAATCATATCAAAGTTTATCTACGCAGATTAGTGGAAAGGTCTTACTATAATAAATATCCAGTGATGTACAGTCCAGGTGTCAGTAAGTATCTGAATCCAGCTGTTTGGGAGTCTGGTAATCAGTTAGATTTACTGTTGGCACAAAGACACAAACAGCTGAAGCTGCTTAGACAGCAAAATAATAAATTACAACAGTAACACCAGGCAACATCAAGACCCAGCCATGAAGGACTGAACTGTGTAGAGAGAACAGACTAGTAAAAATCCCAGAATGCACTGCATTTATGATCATGTGACATCATGGATACTCATTTACTCTTATATCCTTTCTTTCCTCTCACTAAATTGTTTAAATAGTCTTTAAAACATGTTAAATTTTGTCTGCCATTGGTAAAAACTAAATGCGCTGCTAATGCTAATGCTAAAGCTAAAGTAGCCATTTTTGATTCCGTGTGTTTACAACGTACCTTTTCCGTTTCTGACCAGTCATAGCGAACCTCTGGTGCTCATAAACAATTAATACTATTATATATGCTGCTTAAAAGAATATATGAAACCTAAAGGCGCTGCAAAAACAGCGCCGAACTGCTAGTTTGCTTTGCTGACGACTTGAGCCGCTAATTCAGGATGTGACGTCACCAAGCCTGCAGTTCGTTCGCCATCTTGTGAGTATATAAATATTTTGGTAATTCATAGCTACATTCTATCCACCACTGTGCTCACCATGGTAACACAACACACACAAAATCAAATGTCCAATAACAAGTTATTGATTTCCAATTCAGAATGTAATGAATTGAAATAGTAAATAATGATTTAATCTTCGTTTCTTCTTAGCATTGTGAACTGGTTGCTTTGAACACATTCCCATTGTTATTAGTTTAAAGCCAATTTGGCCTCATCCCAAATTCTTTAAGACAAGCCTTGGTTTTCAAACATTTAGATTAAAATAAAATTGCACCATTTTTATTGGTTATTTGTTCCTTTTTACTGCTGCACTTGAACTTGTTAGCTTTTTTATTCTTTTGCTTTTACTTAGTTTAGTTGAGTGTTACCAGCTTAATGAGTTTGCTGACCAAAGTATTTTAACTGGAAGTTGAAGTATTTATATTAATAAATGTATATATTTTGGTGATAAGTTTATATTTTCTTTGCTCTTTGACAACATGAGTGCTGCATGTAATTCTTCTTCTTTTGCTATTTATTATCAAACCTTGCCATGCAGGCATTTATATAACTAAAACTGAGACTATTTGGTTATATTTCCTGATAATCACATAGAGCCCTGACAAGTCTAGTAAACAATTGCTTAGGATTATTTGTTATTTAAAACCAAACCAAAACCATTGTTGCACAACACAGTTAATTATTCAGCATCACGTTGAGGTTAATAAGCACATAAATCAGATTGTGTTTTTAGTTAACCACACAACACTCCAATGGGACTTTTTGGGGGGTTTCTGTAGAAGAGTTTGATCCCAGAGTATTCTGCTGTGGTTAACAGATAAATGATGAGTAATGAACGGCCAGAGTCACTTTCAGCTGGTGAAACCATCAGAAAATGATGAAGTAATGCTTTGAAACAATTTAATTCCCGTAATGGCTGTTTCACCCTGTATATCTGGAGTTGTTGTAATGTGTTCGGCATCAGATATACAGATGTTTCCCTCTGTTCCACAGAAAGTCACAAAGACTTGTCAAACCGCCAAAACCAAAGCTGTAAATATTACCAGTGAGAAAACAAGAAGCTATTCATCCAAATCTTACTTTTTATTCTTACATAGAAAGGAGTGAGTTGCAGATTTAGCAAAGGTCTTTGATTTAATATGAAAGGGGTTTATTTGACACATAAGCACAACTTGTATATAAAAAATGAAAGTACATTTGATTCATTTACATCTTAGAGGCTCCTGTGGTAGATTTTTTCTTATTCATAGTTGGAAAAAGTACTAAAATCTGTTTAAAAAAATATGAAGAATCAGAGTCTGCTTGTTTACACAAAGACAAAAATTCACTTTGTTTTCAATGTGGATACATTTTGATTATACATTTCTAAATTTGCAGGGTTAATACAGAAGGATTTAAAAATAATTTAAGCAATGGGAGGTGCGACGTCTTGTAAATCATGTAAAAGACTTTACAGCACCACATTAGCGCTGGTCCAAGTTGATTTGTACTCCCTAGGATTTAATTAAAGTTTTAGCTTCCACAGAAACTGGAGTCACAAGTAAATGTTGTTTTCCCAAATGCGGTAAACCGATCACAGCTGACACCAAGATAACATTTCTTAGAAATATAAATTACAGCGCAATGCGATATATCAAAACAGGACTAGGAATTGATTTTATTTTCTGCACCTCTTCTAGCATGATGTAGGGATTTTTCCCCCATCGTACTTTAAGACTTCAGATTTCCTTGAGATTCATTGTCGATCTGCTTCTCATCTTTACTTCCTCAAGAAATCTCAAGACAAATAGATTCATTTCACATCCAGTTAGACATTCAGTTTCATCCAGATTCAGTTTTAATCAGATTTACATGCAATTACAGACACTTAATCTCAGTTAGAATAAACACATTTGCATAAAAGTACACTGAGTGATTATTGTTTCGAGCTGCTTAATCTCACAAATTCTTCCAAATTGTTCAAATAAGTGCCTTCCTGCCTTTCTTCTGGTTCTTTTTTACATAACCTCCGTGTCACTCTGGATTCCTTCCTTCTCATTTCAAGACCCAAGAGAGATTTTCTTGACTCACTTCCAGGAAACTGAGGAGTTCATTAGTTCAGTTTTTCCTGCTAACTCTCTCAAATCCCCCAGACAACTCAAACACTGAAAAGCCCTTTCCCTCATTCTGTCTATAAAATAATAATATAAAAAACTAAGAAACCTTTAAAAATTAGAGGCTACTACATTAGTTAGAGCAGTAATTATCACGTTGGGGGAATCACACTTATTTATAGGGTGCTGTTTATAAAGTTACAGATTGAGAAAAAGACATGCAAGTTTTCATTCTTTAGTCATATTTTCACCATGTTGCTCAGAGATTTATAAATATTATCATTCCAGACTAAACATTTAAGTCACAAGCTACATACTTACTAGTTAATTTTCAAGTTAAATATTTAGTTAGTTTGGTAAATATTTAGATCCGAATTAAATACTTAGACACAAATTATATATTTATTTTTGGAAAAAAATATTTAGTAAAAAACTAAATATTTAGCTCAAAGTTTAACATTTAGTTCTGAAGTAAATATTTATTTGGTAAATTAAATATTTAGCTTCAAATTAAATATTAATTTTGGAACTAAGCACTTATTTAGCAAAATAAATATTTATTTTGGACCCAAATATTTAGTTTGGAAACTAAATATATATCTCAAACTTAAATATTTAGTTAGCAAATTAAATACTTAATATATTTAGTTTGAAAATGAAATATTTACATCAGACTTAAACAATCAGTTGGGGACTAAATATCTAATCTGTGAACTAAGCCTTTAATTTGGAGCCAAATATTTAGTTTGAAAACTAACAAAAACAAAATGTTTTCGTCAGAGATAAGATATTTAGTTCTCAAACTATTCAGTTTTGTTTTCAATTTTGCTAACTAAACATTAAGCTCAGACTTAAACATTTAGTTGGGAACTAAATATATAATTTGCAAACTAAATATTTAGATCCTTACAAAATATTTAATTTAATTGACAAATATTAAATTCACAGGTAAATATTTTGTTTTAAACTAAGTATTTTGCTTGTAATATTTAGTTTGTAAGCTAAATATTTAGCTGTGGATTAAATATTTAGTTTGAAACTCTGATATTTATAAATGTAGGTGAAAATATGTCTGAAAATGAGCACCCATATTTTATTTCTGTGTGCCAGGCTAAATAAACCTAAATATTGCTGTTAGTTTCTTACAGTGTAACGTTATAAACGGCCCCCATACATACGTGCTTAGCTAAACCCAGGTGGCCCCTTACTGCTGTATATTTTTGCTATAAACAACGAGACCCAAACGAAACATCTGTATTTGCTGTTTTGGTTCCTTCAGACATGTTTACAGCCAGGAACATATTTTACTAATTTACTTTTAGGGCAAGATGTTATTCTGGGCTGGTTAGTCACACAGATAATGCACTTCAGGAGCACAGGCTAAGTTCAGCCATTACAGAGAGCTATAAACTCCCATGATTCATAGCGAACAGAACAATATTCCAGTCAGTTTGGAGTTTCCCAGCCCTGGCATCACTCCGGTGTTTTGCTTTGTCTTTTAAGGTCGGCTGCAGACAGAGATCCCCTCTCCGCTGCTGCTCAGTGTAAACACAGTCCAGCTGTAATGGATGTCTAACGGTACCAGAACACGCTGACGTCCCGATTGTCCCCGCCGCAGATCCCCGATGTTCCTGACGACCGTTTACAGTCAGGAACTTTTCAAATCTGAGCGCTTTGTTCTGAGTTTTAGAAACACCAAACACAAGAAGAAGCATGAACAGAAATGTTTACATCGATTAAACTTCCAGGATGATCCTTTGAAAACAACTGGATGAAACCAATTGATGAAATGACTAAATGAGGTCAAAGGTCGCTTGGTACATTGAGACAATGACATCTGCAGGATGTGGCATTGAATCTTTATGTATCTAAAATATTTCTGAAAACTCTTGTAACCATTCTTTGTTATAATAGGTTATGCATGTCATGATTTTTCTTGTTTTTTCTATGTATAAATAGGCCACATTTGTGTAATTTAGACTATTCAGTTTCCAAGTATAAAACCTACATTTTCACTAACATAACCAACATAAAATGTAGTAATTCATAAATATCATGTGATAACAAGCTCCAAGGATTGAAATACATGCACTTATTTTGCAGGAAAAATTTGGGATTAAACGGGTTAAAATTTTTCAGAAAACAACATGGAAATTAGACTTTAGAAACTATGTAATTTCAATGTAATTGTAATTTGTTTTTTTTTTTAGAAAATATTGAAATTAATCCTAGAAATTATCTCAAGTTTTTTGGGGAAAATTTCAGAGTTTCTAAAGTCAAAACTTTGCTCGAAAAAACTCAAATTTTGGGATGTTTTTCTGGCACACCTGTAGAACTGGACCTGATGGTCTAAAGTCTTCACAACAAATGAGTTTTATTCGCCAGGCCGGGGGTAAAACATCCTCTGTGTGTAGAAAGGGTTGCAGATCTTTGACCCAGATTTAAGTTCTTCTGAATTTCCTGTGTGAGTAGAGAAATATTGCGTCTGTCAGAAAAACCTCACTCTAAATACCACATGTCTGTGATGAAAGCTGGAGCGGAAAGACTGATACTTTTCCCATCCATCATGCGCGTCAGGCTGCTGCTTGGCTCAGCCCCAAACATCCGGGACATCCCGCTGTGTCAGCCCCGATATTAGCGCTCCCTTTGCGGATTACTGGACAGCAGAGCGGCTCGGACTCCGCAGATCTTCATCCTCCGGGAGGAAAAGAGGAAATGCGCTCCCAGATCCCCGGCAGCTTCTGGCCCATTTTGGTTATGGAGACTCCGAACTTTACGCACGGATCCGCGCCCGTCAACGCGTCGCTGCGCCAGCAGCGGTCAGGCAACTCGACTGAAATCGCGCTGCCGATCTTCATGTTCGCCGGCGGAGCCATCGGGAATCTGATCGCCATCCTGGTGCTCTCCGTGTCCCGGCAGGAGAAGAAGTCGTCCGCTTTCTTCTCGCTGGTGCGCGGCCTGGCGGTGACGGACCTGCTGGGCACCTGCATGGCCAGCCCGCTCACCATCACCAACTACCTGGACCACCAGGTGCTGCTGGACCCCAAAGTCTGCGAGTTTGACTCCTTCCTGCTGCTGTTTTTCGGCCTGACCGGACTCAGCATAATCGGCGCCATGGCGGCGGAGCGGTACCTGGCCATCTGCTGGCCCTACCGGCACCAGCGCTGGGGGGTGAACCGCCGCTCGGCGCAGAAGTTCCTGCTCTTCATCTACATCAGCCATGTTCTGTTCTGCTGCCTCCCCATGATGGGGGTGTCCAGGAGCGAGATGCAGCCGTCCGGCACCTGGTGCTTCATCGACTGGAAGACCTCGGAGCCGCTGGCCGCCACCTACTCCGTGCTGTACGGGGTCGTGAGCCTGATGTTGATCCTCGGAACCATCGTGCTGAACCTGGCGGTGTGCGGGACGCTGCTGCTGATGCGTCGCAGAACCGCGCACCGGCCCGCAACCAGAGCCAGCGTCAGGCAGAGGTGGAGGGCGCTGTCCTCGGCCGCGGAGACGCAGATGATGGCGGTGCTGGTGATGACCTCCGCGGTGGTTCTGGCCTGTTCGGCCCCATTAGTGGTGAGGAGACCAGGAACAGCAAATAGAGCGACCTGGATCTGACTTTTATTAATGAAACGGACCTCAGACTGAACCACGTTTGATCAAATAATCCAAGAGCGGATCAAAAACAAAAACAACAAAAATCAGACAGTTTGAAATCACCTCCGTTTGTCTGATTGTCACAATAAACCAAAACAAACTTAGAATGACGTATTAAAATCACTAGAAAAAATGAGTCCATTTCAGAAATGTTGAGATCTGAAATTTTCTAGAAAAAAGTACATTTCTAACCAAGAAGTTGTAAATTTGCAATAAAAAAAAATCAGAAATCTTAAATTTCAAGATTTTTCTAGATAAAATTTTAAATTTTAGTTTCAAATGTCAGAAGTTTGTGGAAAAGAACATTGAACCTGGCGGTGAGCAGGTTCAATGTTTTTCTAGAAATTTTGTAGAAAAAACTTGGAAATTTCTGAGTTTCAAAATGCAAAAATGTTTTGACTTTTGAAACTAAACAAATTCAAAGTTTTTTTTCTAGAAAATGTCTAAGATTAATTTCAAAACATCAGTTTCTTTTTCTACAAACTTTTGGAGATTAACATAAAAATTTCTTAGACATTTTCTCCTAATAGAAAATTCTAGAATTTTCTGTTAGATCATTCTAGACATTTTCTAAACATGTCTAGAAAATATTTTTTTCTAGACATTTTTTAGAAAAAAATTAATATTTCTGAGCTTTAAAAGTCGAACATTTGCAGAAAAATTGTGCAAAAAGTTTCTAGAAAAGACTTGAAAAGTGAAAAATTTGTTATGAGAGAAATTTTGAGTTTTCATATCAAATTTTATTTTAAAAAAAGAACAATAAAATTCTGAGCTTCAAAAGTCTACAATTTGCAAGAAAAAAACTCAAATTTGAGAGTAAGATCAGGAATTTTCTAGAAGAGTTTCAAAAGGTGAAAAGTTTTGACTTTTGAAACTCAGAAAGGTTTTTTTCTAGAAAATTTTCAGATTAATTTCAGATTTTTCCTAATAAACATTTATTTGCATTTATTTACGGAACATTTCAAGATGATAATTTCTTTATAAAACAAGACAATTATGGACAACCCTGACATCCTCTTCATGAGACTGACTGGGTGTTTTGGCTAAACAGAGTATCTTCAGTCAGAGGCTTCTTCAGATTCGCTGTAATACAGACCGCTACAGAAGATCTGTCCTCTTAACTCTTTGAAGACTTTGAATTAATGACTTACAACATTTAATTTCCCTTTCTGATTAATGAAGTGTTTTTAAACCGAGCGTGATTAAGCTCCTCATGATCAGAGTCTGTTCCTCCGTTTCAGGTCCGTATTTTCGCCAACCGTTTCCAGAGCGATCAGACGGCGGACCTGCGGGCGATCCGGATCGCCTCCCTGAATCCCATCCTGGATCCCTGGATCTACATCCTGCTGCGGCGCTCCCTGTTCCGCCGTCTGCTCAGCCGGTCCAGGCGGTGCGACAGCCCCGTCAGCGTCTCCGTGCCGTCGCCTCACAGCGACCCGCCGCTGTGCCCCGGAATCACCAAGGACGACCACGTGTTTGCTCAGCTGATGTGCAACGCCAACATCATCACCCAGCTGCCCGCCTCCGTCCGCTTCCCGGCCTTCAGCTCCGACTTCCTGTGCCAGACTTGAAGTTCTTGATGATGTTTGCTGCAGGGAAGCAGAGAGAAACTGCACAAATCCCCATGGCAACAGGACTAGCAGATATTATTTATTAGCTGAAACATGAGCACAAAACTGAGCCTTCTCTCTGAACCTGTCTGTTTGTTTGTGTTGCCTACAGCCTTAATGCTATGCAGCTAATTTTATTGTGACATATCTGAGTCATTTGTTCCCATTACACTGCAAAAATTTTAAAACGTTTTTTTTATCTAGTTTCTACTGTAAATATCTACACTTGAAAAAAAACAACAATGTTAGCTTGTTTTAAATGAATAAATATTTAATATTGATTTAAAAAGTACTGGTTACACAGGGAGATTATTCCACCTATAACACGGAAAAAAAATATTTTTTTAATTATGTGCAAAAAATTTATAAAACTGTCATCAGCTTAAAAGGACACAAAGGTGTAAAAAACAAACAGGGTGAATATAATTTCCAGGCTTGTTTACTGCAAAAACACACTTTTCCAAGTAATTTTGGTCCAGTTTAGTGTAAATATTCTACTACACTTGAAAAAAAGGAACTTTTCAGCAAGAAATTAGAGCTTGTTGTAGTTTATTAATTCCTCAGTATTGATTAAAAAATAAATTCTAGTTCCATTGGCAGATTATTTTACTTATAGTAAGACATTTTCCCCCAAATTATCTGCCAATGGAGCTAGTCCTCTTTCTCACAATTAAGGAATTATTAATGTAAAACAAGCTCCTGTATCTTTTGTGTAAGTTAGTTTTGTCTTATTTCAAGTGTAGAAACTGGGCTAAAAATGCTTGGTAAGATTGTGTGTTTTGCAGTGTAGGGCGTAAACAATCAGTTATCCATATCAGCTGAAAACAGATGAACACTCTGAGGTAACTGAGTCTTTATTCTGTACCTGTCACTGGTTTTGTTGTGTGACTTAATGCTACTGCCAGTTTTGTTGTAAACTGTTTATGGGCATTAAGAAGGTCTTTTTTTAATCACAATGTCGACATATTTCACATAAGTTGCTTAAGTGTCTCATTCAAACCTTGTATTTCTCTTTTTAGAGTCAAAATATAAAAATTTCTTTAATGTAAGATGCATATGGAGTTTGAAAAACATGTCTTTGAGTCAGATTAAATCTGAAAAATGAAGTTTCTTGAACCTGATGAAGAGTGGTGAGCAAAGCTAAAAAGCTAACTGCGCTACACCAATTTAGTTTTGACAACATAATTTACATATTCAATAATACCATTAGATATTGTGTATTTTTATATTCAGTTCTCTACTCTCCATTTACTTGGCTACCTTATGTTTCTTAATTTAAATAAAGTTGGTGCGAAAAAGATTAAATGTGAGGACAGGAAATGGAATTGCTGTGTAAGCAGACTTCAAAATAAGAGCACAAACCGTCCAACTACTTGAATAATAATTAACAGTTGGTAAACTTCAAAACACATTTCAAACTTCATTCAGCTGAAAGTTTACAAAAAGCCAAGTAAATTTGCACTTTGGAATCTTTTCAGAAAAAATAATTTAAGGAAAGTTTAGTTTCTTCTTACTGTTTTCAAAGTTAGCAGAAGCGTTAAGCTAAAGATTAGCTCCGCTGTTAGCATAAGCGGAGCAGTTAGCACTGCAAACGTACAAAACTTGGGAAAAATACTTTTATTAGAGACTGGAGGAGTTGGATGAGTTTAGATAAACTAAGAATTAGAACAAATAAGAAATCTGCGTTAGTTTTGTTTTTAAATCAAAGGCGATTCGCCGTTTGGCTGCAAAATGTTTTCATTTCCTTTTTGTAACGGCCCAGGTTTAAAGGTGCATTACGAATCTTTTTGCCTCGTATTTAATCATTTCTGCGTTGGAAGGATTTTCTTTTGTATCGTTACTATGCAGATTTTCTGAAGCACTGACCCAAACATGCTGCTGATGTTATTAAATATTCCTGCTGAAAGTAAATCTGCATGTTCAGCGTTGTTTGTGCTTCATCTGTGGAAAGGAAAAATTTATAAATCTCTGAAAAAGGTGTGGAAACTGCTAAACATACTGAACATTCACAGTACAATTCATAAACCAACTTGATCTATTTTCTAGTGCAAAAATCTTAAAGTAACCTTTCATCAAGATATGAGCTTGTTTTAAGTCAATATTTCCTTAATATTGATGAAATACTTGTCCCACTGGCAGATTATTTCACTTATGACATGAGACTAAATATCTTGTTATAAGTGAAATTAATCTGCCAGCTCATCTCTTGATGAAGTTACTTGTGGTTTTATCTTATTTAAAAATACTTTATTAATCCCAAAGGGAAATTAAATGCTGTTGTAGCTCATTAATTTTTATTTCAAGTGGACTAATATTTGAGATATGAAGATGTCCAAAAATACTTTGTAAGATTTTTGTTTTTGCAGTGTAGCTCAAACATATCCCTTTATTTATATTTTCTGAACGTGAAATTGAAGAATTATCCAGTTAAAATAAACTAGACTGTGGTTGTTTGTTTAAGTAGATCAGCAGTTGTATGGAGCAAAATTGGGGTCAAAAAGTTTTGTAAAAAAATAAAAATAAAAATTTGACATTGGAAAAAAAAGAATAACTGTAAAGCAGCTATTTAACAAAAAAACTGAGATGAATACTTGAATACTTGAAATGAAAAAAGAAAGTTTGAGACTGAGAAAAGGTTTTAAACTAAAAAAAAAATAATCTTGAAACTGTTGACATGTTTTCTCATTTGTTTGTTTTCCTGTTGGTTTATTGCGTGTCGCATCACGTGAAATGTCTAATTTAACAAACCGTTGTCAATTAAAATGTGTCCTTCTAACACAGATGTGACATTTATCTCTGTGCCAAAAGTGAATCTGCTAACAAACTAAAATAATTAAAACTGAAAGTTTGGGGGGAAAAGTTTCTAAATCTGAAAACTAAAAAATAATTTGAAAAAAGTTCAGAAATACTTTTCAGATTCATATTTACTTTTCAGCAGAGCCTCAGAACTGACAGGGTGTTTAATCATAACACTCATCTGCCTAAAAATATGCTAAATAATAAATAACTCTTCCCATTTTCCACCTAAAATGTGAAGATGATGATTTTAGATGAACATATACAACCGTATGTAGATGACTTAGTATTAATACATTTTATTTAAACGCACTTTGATAAACAAAAAACCAGTACAAACAAGATAAACCATCAGAAAGTTACAGACAGTACAGAGTAAGAAGATTTGAAAAGAGTTTTTAGGGATTTTTTAGTTTCCCGAAACAGAAAGAAAAGATAGAAAAAGGAAAAATATTAAACAAGATCAATTTTATTATCAAAAAAGATCAAAGCCAGTATTTACAAATAATTTGATTCAAAAACAAAACAAAAAACATAAAAAATCTGAGGTTTTCTGTGAAAACATAAAGACTCTTGAGGGTTTATAAAACGATGGCGAGCGTTTCCGCCACCATCTGGATCGCCCTGAGAGGATCCACCACGTCTTTCAGTTTGTCCTTCCTCAGAACCCAATCCGGTGCAAACCTGAACGACACAAAAATATGGAGCTAAATTAGTCCCAAGATTCACCGTAAGATTTGCATCGTGTTGTACAGAACAGTGAATCATGTCATACATTTACAAATCTTCTTTTACACTTCTACATCTTATTACACACATGCAGATTTTACTGGACGCTTTGTGAATCTTTCTGACACTAATTTAGCTCCACAGAAAACAGCATTTCAGTTTCCACAGAACCAAAAGTCCTGTTTGGGTTTTTACAGATCAGATGTTGCTTACTTTGGTGGCGGTTTGGATTTGCGCGGCGTTGGCGGAACAAAGAAGCTCCCGTTGATCGAGGCGTTGATTCTCTGCCTGGTGATGCTGCGCTCTTCGTCCATTTTGTGTTTGCGCGCGGTGAGCCGGTAGATGCTGCGTATCCGGTCCAAAACTTTAGGCAGCCTCACCACCTCCTGATGGGAAATAGATTGAATTTAAATGTTTTTGCAAGCATTAGTGGGAAAGATGTTTTTTGTCTGCTTCAGACCTGAGCGCGGCGCTCGTCCTGCAGCAGCAGAGCGAGAAGGAAGCAGGATTTGGTGAAGATGCTGCCGCCCTTTTCGGCCACTTTGTCCCCGGCTTTCTCCCGGTATTTCTGCAGTAAATCCAGCAGCGTTTCCAGGGAGTTTTCCACCGAATAGACCGCCTCTATGGTCAGGTGGTACTGAGGGGAAATACAAATTTGAGTGTTAATAATTAGATTTGAACCATCTTCTCTGATTGATCCGAGATGAAATAAATCAATTAATCACATGACAAATTAAAACAAACTCAATAATTTATATTTTTTTCCTCCTCCTACCAAAAACAGGATGACAAAAGTCTTCAGTCTGCTGCTTTGGTCTCAACCAAATCTTTTCTTGAAGGGCGTTTGTTGTTTACAGACTTCATAATTCATATTATTTGTTGTTTCTGTTTTGTTTATTCATTTTGGATATCTTAAAATGTCTTCCAGTTCCTGTTTTAAATGTTCATCAGATTTTAAAGTTTATTGATCTCAGACGATAATATTTAGGGATGCACCAATATGAAAATTTGATCCAATATAGACATCAGTTATTAATATTACCGTTCTTGCTGATATTATATATCTCTCTGCGTTTTTGAAACCTTTGAAAAAACAAACGATCATAAACAGACAGCAACAAGATGTCTGTTTATTATCGTTGTATTTATCGGGCCAATGCCGACATGTTAAACAAATTACTAATAACGGCCGATACTGATGTTGGTGCTGATATATTGTGATTATATTGCTTAAACCGCCTCAAAACAACAACAATATTATCGTTTATCTCAAAAAACTTCTGGGACAATTTATTGTCCTTTTAAGGCCTGAAACAGATAAATAGACACATTAATCAAAACAGTTTATAATGCTTTAATTATTACTTAATGTATGACTATTAGAGATTTTTTAAGTATCAAAAATACTTTATTTTAGCCTTGTTGGTCTTTAATTTGCATTTGCCACATGTACTACTAACATCTTCCACCAGAGGGCGCAGTTCAAGAAAACGATTCAATACAGGAGGGTTTTATGTACAACTAGAGCTTTTCCTGTAAAAACAATCAAATTAAGGGAAAAAAACCTGAAAGATTAAGTTTGTAAATTTCAATCAGCTTTTGTAAACAGGTTGAGTTTTTGGATTAAAATTAAAGATATTCACAGCCAGAAAAGCATCGATGTAAAGAACCGGAGACGTCAGCTGTACCTTGGAGAGGTTGAGGAGGATCTGGACGGAGAAGGTGATGACCTCCATGCAGGGTCCGCTCCGGTTGCAGCTGCGTATCAGCGTGAAGATGACACTGGTGGCGCCGCTTCCCACCAGCCGCTCGCAGCACTCTGGCGACAGCCGGGTGGCGGCCTCTGCTCACCATACAAAACGTTTCCATCACTACCCAACCGACAGCAGCGAGCGAAAACAATCCAGTCCTGGAGGTTCTTACCGAGGTTCTTCAGGGCCTCCAGGATGAAGGAGAAGTGTTTGTATCGGAGGAGATACTCCAGCGCAGAAGAGGTTTTGTTGCAGAGTTTGTCTTCCTCTCGTACTTCAGTGGCGATTTTGCGCAAGCGGTGCCTCAGCTTCACGAGTCTGTGGTTGTCGCTCAGCATGCGGGAGCGGTGTCCTCTCCACAGAGCCTGAGGGACACAGGATGGAGCCGTTTGAGCCTCTGATACGTCAACAGGACCGTGCAGAAATTTAGACTAATTCATCATCTAATTTGAGGCTTTTAATGATTTATCTTAACAGTTTTTATAAAATATTTAACATAAAGTTGCACTTTATGTTAAACACAATGACTACAAAAATCTTATAAACATAAAACAAACAAAAGTATTTTAAAATAACCGAGGTGGGCACCGCTACCTGAATAAGCTAGTTATGTTAAACCTTGAAGCAAAATCAAAACATTAGCTTGGCTAATGCTTAAGTGCTACAACAAAATGGTATTTAGCTAATGCTAAAATGGTATAACAAAACGGTAGTTAGCGGAAGCTAATGCTAAAATGCTAGTTAAAAACCCATTCTGAAACCAAGAGTCAATGCACTGAAAGAGTTATGCAAAACCCTGTTTAAGTTTAGTTTTACAGTAATTTAGTTATTTTTTTAAGCATTTGCTTGCTCTATAAAGCAGGACTAAAAAAAAACTAAAAAGGAAATGGAAATGCTGCGTTAAACTTTAAAATAAGAGAATGAATATAAACAAACCACCTGCAGGGTTCATATCAGTCGATAAACACAATTTCACAAATGTCAAACTTTATTCAACCAATAGGTGCAGACTTCGCTAATGGTAGCGTTAGCTAATGGCACAGGCAGAGTTAGCTTTAGCAGCGCCTGTCTCACCTGAGCTTTGACGACTGTCTCACCTGAGCTTTGACGATTCCTCGTTGAGCCCTTTGCTGTCGCCTGCTGAGGAGGAATTTTCGGGTCACCTCCTGGATGACTGCGGCGGCTTTGTGGCGGCGCGCTAACCAGCGCCTGACTACTCTCTGGACCGTCACCACCTTCCTCCTGTCCTCCAGATATCGTCTCCTCTGCAGCCTCGCTCTAACCCAACGCTGAGAAAAGCCCAGAGAACCATTTATAGTCGGGTGCCACGCTCCTAAACCCAACAGTACATCACTGGTTCTGGTTTCCGGCTGTACCTGTATGGTAACGACCGACTGGATCTGTCTTTTTGCTGATTCCAAAGCCCAGTGTGCTCTCAGGGCTCGTTGGATCTTTATGGCACTGAGGTGATGGAAAACCGCAGCCGTAAAATGGAGTCTCTGCTCTGCCTGGGCTGCTTCCAGGACCTGAAACCAACCAGCATGAATTCAAAGTAAAAATCACAGAAGTTGGTTAGATTCCTCCGAGATAACGAAATCTAGACCCGACTTGGTTTATGGCTACCTGTCGTTTTTCCTTCCAGGCTCGGCAGCATCTCTGAAGAGTGACGACAGCCTTCCTCATCAGCAAGTATCTGTTCCTCATCACTTCGGCTTCTTTAGTGGCTCGATATTTCCTCTGAATTGTGAGAGCGGATGATTTCAGTTTCAGGTACCGTTGCCGTTCACGGTGGACTCTGAAGGAGCTCTGGATGACGCTTGCAGCCTCTCGCCTTTTTCCGATCATTCGCCTGGACTTCATTCCTCGATATGCAGCCTGAAGAACAATGACAGCTCCTCTAACATCTTGGTAACACTTTTCCTGAAGTTCTTTACATCTCTGCGCTCTAAACCTCTGCTGTATGACAGTCACTGCCCAGCATCGTCTCTTATAGTCTGTTTGCTGTTTGTGTCTCCTGAAGTTAGCTTGAATGACGGTAGCTGCTTTGTGCTTCTTCGCCACTTCGCTTCTGACATGATGGCCTCTGAAGGCCGCCTGCAGGACGACAGCAGAGCATTTTATATTCAGGAAACGTTCTCTGTCTCGCCGTTGGAGAAGAAGACCCCGATAGCGTCTTTGGATGATGATGGCTGCCAGACGCAGAGCCTGGAACTTGACTCGCTCTCTGTGCTTTCTGAATGCAGACTGGATCACAGTTGCAGACTTTTGCCAATGAGCAACTTTGTATCTGGCTTGAAGTCCTCTGAATGCTGCCTGCAGACCAATGGCCGCTCTTCTCAGTTGCTCATATTGTCGTCTTTGTTGCCTTGCTGCCACTACGGCTCGGTATCGCCGCTGAACCAAGACGACAGAGGCCTTGAAGGCCAGGTACTCCTTGTGTTCACTCTTGGTACGGTAAGCTCTCTGGATTACACTTGCAGCCTGATGCATCTGCCTTAAATTCTGTCTGGACTTCATTCCTCGATATGCAGCCTGAAGAACGATGACGGCTCTTCTAACCTTTTGGTAATGCTTTGCTTGAATCACCTTAAGTTTCTGGGATCTAAACCTCTGCTGTATGACAGTCACTGCCCAGCGTTGTCTCTTAAAGGCTGTTTGCTGTTTGAGTCTCCTGAAATTAGCTTGAACAATGGCAGCGGCTTTGTGCAATTTTGCAATTTGAGTCCGTGCATGACGGCCTCTGAAGGCTGCCTGCAGGACGACAGCAGAACGTCTAACATTCAGGAACTGTTCTCTATCTCGCCGTTGGAGAACTAGAGCTCTGTAGCGTCTCTGGATGATGATGGCCGCCAGACGCAGAGCCTGGAACTTGACTCTCTCTCTGTGCTTTCTGAATGTAGCTTGAATCACAGTTGCAGATTTTTGCCAATGAGCAACTTTGTATCTGACTTGAAGTCCTCTGAATGCTGCTTGTAGACCAATTGTCGCCTTTCTGATTTGTTCATATTGTTGTTTTTGTCTTTTGGCTGCAACAGCAGCTCGATATCTGCGCTGAACATTCACAACCGACTTCCTTAGGGTCATAAACTGCTTGCGTTCACAGTGGACTCGGTAAACTCTCTGAATCACCCTTGCAGCCTCCTGCCTTTGCCTCAATATTTGTCTAGATTTCATTCCTCGATACGCAGCCTGTAAAAAGATGGCGGCTCCTCTGACCCGTTGGAAATGTTTTGCATCCAGTTGTTTCTGCCTATACATCCTAAATCTCCGCTGCAGAACACAGGCTGCTCTGCGTTGCCTCTCCAAGGCCAGCTGCTGTTGGTGTCGTCTGTAGTTTGATTGGATGATAGTAGCTGCCTTGTGCATCTTTGCCATCCGAGTCCGGACAAGGAGTCCTCTGAAAGCAGTTTGAAGAGTGATAACGGCTCGTTTTGTTTTAAGGAAGCTTTCTCTGAATTTCCTTTGGAGAAGAAGAGCTCGGTAGCGCCTCTGGATGATGATGGCAGACAGCCGCATCGCCTGAAATTTGACTTGTTCTCTGTGCTTCCTGAATGCAGACTGGATCAGAGTCGTAGCTTGATTCAAACGAGCAACTTCCTTCCTCACTTTATGTCCTCTGAATGCAGCCTGGACACAAACTGCAGAACGCCTCATTGTCAGGTAACTTTCTCTGTCTTTCCTTTGGAGAAGAAGAGCTCGGTAGCGCCTCTGGATGATGATGGCGGACAGCCGCATCGCCTGAAATTTGACTTGTTCTTTGTGCTTTCTGAATGCAGATTGGATCACAGTTGCAGCCTGATTCAAATGAGCAACTTTCTTCCTTGCCCTGCGCCGTCTGTACGCTGCCTGGAGACGGACTGCAGCAGCACGCGTGTGTTGGTATATCTGCATTTGTGTTTTAGCTGCTACTGTGGCTCGGTATCTTCTCTGGACAATCAAGACTGACGATTTTAGTGTAAGGTAGGCGGTCTGTTCCTGGTACGCCCTGTAAGCCTGTTGAATAACCAAGGCGGACTGATGCCACTGACTGATGAGTCGTCTACATTTCCTGCCACGGTACGCCGCCTGCAGAGCAACTGCTGCTCTTTTAAGCTCCTGGTAACATTTCACCTGAAGCACAGTCTCCCTGTAGGCCCTAAACCTCTGCTGCAGGATGCACGCTGCCCAACGTTGTCGCCTGAAGGTGATCATCTGTTTATGGCCTCTGAAGTTAGCCTGAATGACAGTTGCAGCTCTGTGCATCTCTGCAATCTTTCTTCTCACATGAGCTCCTCTGAACGCCGCCTGGAGGACCATGGCAGACCGTTTCATTCGTAGGAAGTTCTTCTGGAGATGAAGAGCCCGGTAGCGCCTCTGGATGACAATGGCAGACAGCCGCATTGCCTGAAACCTGACTCTTGCTCTGTGCTTCCTAAATGCAGCCTGGATCATCACCGCAGCCTGGTGCCGGCGAGCAACCTCTTCTCTGACTCGTTTCCCTTTTGAAGCCGCTTGAAGGAGGATTGCCGCCCTCTGGAGGAGCTCGTATTGCCTTCTTTGCTCCTTAGCTGCAACATTAGCCCGATATCTGCGCTGGACTTTAACGACGTGAACTTTTAAGGAAAGGTAGTGCTGACGTTCCCGGTAGGTCCTGAAAGCTCTCTGGATGACTCCAGCAGATTCATGTCTTCGTTTTAGGATTTGCCGCGTTTTCATCCCACGGAAAGCGGCTTGTAAAGCAACGGCGGCGCGTTTCTTAGCCCTCATTAGCTTAACAGCTCTATAGCGTTTCTGCAACACTTTACAAGCCCAGATGAGCTTTTTGTAGCAGCTTCTCTGCTGGTACTTCCTGATCTGAGACTGAATGATTACAGCTGCTTTATGCTTCACCTGCAGCTGCTTCCTGACAGCATACCCTCTGTAGGCGGCCTGTATGCAAACCGTTGCCTTGCGTTTCGATTGGTACTCCAGCTGGAGTCTCCTCGCCAGAGTGGCTGCTCTGTATCTCTGCTGACACGCCAAAACAGCTGCCTTGATCGCCAAGAACCGCTTCCTGGCTCTGCTCGTCAGAAATCTCCTCTGGATGATTTCTGCTGCTTGATGCAACTCCACTATCGTCTTCCTGGCTCTGTATCCGCGGAACGCCGCTTGGATGACCACAGCTGCTCGTCTCATCGCTCGGTACCTCCTCATCTGCTCATCCCGGAGTATTTTGGCTCTGTAGTGATCCTGAATGATAATGGCTGCATACTTTGTTGCCAGGTAACCCATTCGAACACTGTACATCCTGAACTGAGCTTGGACTGCTGTTGCAGCTTTATGTCTTTTCTTCAAGTCTTTCCTCGCTGTGAACCCCCTGAAGGCGGCTTGTATCTTCACGCTGGCCTGCTTCATGTTTCTGAACTCGCTTTGCTGCGCTCTGCAGAGGAGAACGGCTCGGTATCTGCTCTGGATGATGATCGCTGCACTTTGAAGGAGAATATATTGTTTCTTGCATAGGAACATCCTAACCGCAGACTGAATGACTGTTGCAGCCTGGTGCTTCTCCCTTAGCTCTGTCCTGACTCTCAAACCTCTGAATGCAGCTTGGAGCGTGATGCATGCCATTTTCTTCTCAAGATATTCTTTCCTCATCTTGTTCCCCAGCAAAAACGCCTTACAGCGAAGTTGTATAACTACAGCTGCTGATCTCAGGGATCTGTAGTCTGTTTGGGCTTTATGCCGACGATAGTGAGCTTGTATCAGAGTTGCAGAGTGATGCAGCGTTTTTTTCCGGCTCCTCTCTGCTCTGCCTCTCCATGCAGCTTGGATAATGAGCGCAGCGCTCCGAAGAGCTTCATATTCCTTCTTCATCTTTTGAGCTAAAACCGTCGCTCTGTATTTCTGTTGAATCACAACTGCAGCTTTTCTCAATAGACGATACTTCTTTTGGGCAGCGTGTTTCCTAAATGCAGCTTGGATCACCGCTGCTGCCCTGTGCTGCTTCTTCAGCGACTCTCTCATCACTTTTCCGCGGTAGGCTGCCTGAATCAAAACAGCTGCACGTCTCATCCTTACAAACCTTGCTCTGTCAAAGTCTCTTTTTAAAGAGGCCTGAAATCTTTGCTGGATCGTCACTGCGGCGCATCTCCTCTCCACAAACTTCTTTCTGACAGCGTATCCTCTGAAGGCTGCCTGGATGACGGTGGCGGAGCGGTTCTGCAGCTTTAACATTGTAAATTTCCTAAAAGCAGCTTGGATAACTCTGGCCGCACGGTTTTCCTTCAGAGTTTTCCGATGTTTCCATTTCCTGAACGCTCTCTGGAGGCTCAGCGCCGCTTTCCGAACGAGGAAATATCGCTCCCGGTCTCTTTTGGAGGCGGCCCGAGCGCGGACGCATCTCTGAAGGACTGTGGCTGCCCAGCAGATGTTTGCATAAGCGTTGGCAGCCATCTTCATTCGCCACTGAGCTTGAACTATAATGGTGTAATACTGGAGGCGCTGATAAGCCCTCAAGGCGGAAAACTTCCTCCAGTGAGCCTGAAGAGACGAAACAAGAAACAGTTCTGGAATCAATCACGTTTCATGAAACTACAGCTTAAATTAATAATTGTAAACTACTTAAAACTGCAGTATGTTCATGTATTTTTTAAAATCATGTTGTGATAAGAGATGATATGTGAAAAATAGGCAAAAAAAAAAAAAAAATCACACCCCTCTGCCTTCTCCCAGTATAAACTGCAGTAATACACCAGTCAGTCAGAAACAACCAATCAGAGCCAAGAGGAGGGTCTTAGCGCTGCCAATCAATCTTGTGCTCACCAAGGTTAATACAGTTAACTAAAACAAAACAAAAACTGAAATTGAGAAAACATTAAATGGTATCTTCTGTTGAGTATTCAACAATTGATGTAAACAATCACAATTTTTCTGCACCTAAAAATTAAAGTATGAAAAAACAAACTACTATAACTGATAAAAACTAAACTAAAATTAAACAACATTTAACAATAAAAACTAGCAAACACTCTGAATTAAGACAAAAATCACAACGAAATACAACTAAATTATAATGAACTAGAACTATAATAACCCTGGTGTATATTAGGTTGATTGACAGCGCTAAGCCCCGCCTCCTGGCTCTGATTGGTTGTTTCTGGTGCATTTCTTCAGATGGTGATAGCAGCTCAGGGAGGAGGTCCATCTTTCTACAGATTATCTGTCACAACATGGTGGCAGTTTAAACAAATATGGAAAAAAAAAAGTTTTTTAATTCACATACTACAGCTTTAACTGCCCAAATATAAACTAAAGCAGGTAAAAAACTGTGGAGAATCATCGTCTACCTGGATGACAGTCGCTGCTTTATGCTGTAAAGCCCGAAGCCGAGCCTCTTTCCGGATCCTCAGCCGGTTCCGAGCTAAATAACGTCTCCAGACCGACTGGATCACGGCGGCGGCGCGATTCTGCCTCTCAGCTCGACGCCTCCGGAGGAAACGTCGCACCGCCGCCTGGATTTTAATGGCCGCCTTGTTTCGCTCCTGAATAAAAACAAAAAATAACCTTTAGGATGATATATTTTTATGTTGGCTTAGTGACATTTGGAAACAAGTTAGTGACTGATTTGATTACATTTCTGTCCAAATTCATCACATTTTATTAAACTGAAACTCAAAATGCCCAAAAGCATTAAAATAGAAAATAGGATATTTTAAGTTGATGAGTTAATTAAAAATATCCAGAGGTTTAAAATTGTATTTTTTTTCTGAACATCACAAACATAAAGTCAGTTTAAACTCCAGCTCAACCCCAAAGAGGGAAACTCTACTTTTACTGGGATCCTGGGAAAAACTGAGGCATCGTCTAAAGATGATTATGTAACCAGGTTCCATTTAAGAAGAAAAAATTAATATGTAAAAATGTTAGAATGAAGTTATAATAATACAAGAATAAAGTTATTAGAATAAGAGGATAAAATTGTAGAACGAGTAATTGTAAAAGAAAACATAAGAATAAAGTCAAAATGCCAGAAAGTCGTAAAAACACGGCAAAGTTGTAAAAAAATACAAAAAAGTTGTATAAATGTGAGAATAAAGTCGTGAAAATACAAGCTGCAGCTCTTTTACTGCTGAAGACGTGTAGAAACATCCATCCCATAATTCAAAAGCACTGAGAAATTTAAAATGAATAATTGGAACCTGGAAGAGCAGAAGGTCTTTCCTCAGTTTGTGTTTCCTCCATGCGGCCTGTATGAGCCGAGCCGCTCTGGTTTCGATCCGCAGGTCCAGGAGGCGGGCGCAAAGAAACGACACGTATGACATCACAACCTGCAGGGAAACCATGGCAACGGAGAAGTGGATTAATCGATGCTATCGCCTGAACAAATGAATCCCCAGTTTATAAAAAGGAGGAAATGTGTTTTTGAAATGAAAGTGCTGCTCTTCCTTCCTTTCCCAAAATCCTCCATTATTTATTTATTCTTTAAAATTTGCCTTGTAATCTTTATATCGACTATATTTATTTGTCTTCTCCACAAATCCCTAAATAAAATTGGACCCCATTTGAGAGAGTTAACTAGTAAATATAATGGATCAGGGAACAACAGATTAAAGCTGCAGTATGTTTTTATAAAAATACATTTTTTATAAATATGTAAAACATATTAGACAATTTGGAAAAAAACTACAACAAAAAGAAAGCAAGTACCAACTAGAACAGCCAATCAGAGCCTGGAGGCGGGTCTTAATGCTGTCAATCATCCTCGCTCTCTGCACAGCATGCTGCGAATGCTAATGTGAGTTAGCATAGCCA
>CAEFZX010022658.1:0-31556 GCA_903066825.1 Alfaro cultratus | reverse complement strand
ATATCAAGAGAGGACGGATTTGTATTGTTGATGTTTCAATTTTCATGTTTGATTCCTCAATAAAAACTGTTTGACATAAGAAAACTGTATCACCCTTGGATGAAGCAAAGTTTTGCTCCTGCTGTTTTAATTGTGCACACTTTGCTATAGCGCTATGCTAACATTAGCATGTTTCCTCTTTGTTTTTATATGGTTCATTGACAATTTGGCTCACTGCCTCTCTGATGACTTGTTCTGGGCAGAAACTGACTTCATAACTTTAGAAACTTGGGAGTTTCTTATGACTATTTCTTTCCTCAATGCCAGACCAAGACCTCTCTGTTGGTATCTTAAGGCAGGTCACATGACATGGACAGATAAATAGTTCCTTCAGCTCACTGGGAAAAGTAAAAAAGAATCAGATTTGAACCCAAATTACAGTTTGGGACTGTGATGAAACTTAATCAGGACCCCAAGCATGTATCAGGCTCAGACTAGGACACCCCTAGGCCAAACCTAGAAGAAATTAGGGTCAGAAGACAGTATAAAGAACACATGACACAGAGTAAGAAGTATATAACCAAGTGTATTCCCTCTGTTAATGTACACATATTTAGAGTCATCTCACTGGAACACTTTACAATAACATTTAGAAAGAACAGGTAGATACTGGGAGGAGTATGTTTGAAATGGAGAAGGAGGAGAAAAGCCAGACGAACATGACGGGGGAAAAAATCGATGGAACCTGGCAAGTGAAAAAAGAAAAAGATTGACAGATGGACAATTTGCTGTAGAAAGAATAGATGCAGGACACAAAAAGGAGAGGAAACAAAAGATGAACGATGACAGAAACAGAATAAAAGAGGATCTTATTTCCCCATGGAAATCGGGAATGCTATGTTATAACCCAAATCACATTTGCTTAGTTACCAAAAGAAAATACATAGAAATTTCAGTATCCCAGGTCATTTTTTTTTTTCCTCAAACAGGAATGATAGTAGGGAAAACACATGTCTGTAATGGGATGAGTGTCAAATATTTAGACATTTCACAAACTTGTTTCAGGAATTTTCTTTTCATGGTTCAGCTTACTTTTTTTTTTTATAGAGTTTGAAAATTGGAATACTAAAGTTCAGTTGTACATCTTCCAGGGACTAGCCATTCTTGTGGATACGCCTCCCACAAAGTTAGTTTTGCCCTTTGGCTGCCATCAGTCCAGTCAGGCAAGAGAAGGACAAAAAGTGGTCTTTATTCTGCTGTAATAGATCTCCCCCACATTGGAACTCCCGCAAAAATGTAATCGGAAATACCCTAAAACGTCTGTCATTTATTCCGAAATGAGGAGGGAGGAAATAAAAGACAGCAGCTGAATCTTGCCGTAGGGTGTTTCATCAGCCACACTGTTCATGAGAGGGGTAGGGTTGTCAAGATTAGGGAGTTGGGTGTTGTCAAAAAAATCCTGAAGTCCATCTTCCTTGTGCTCTGTCAGCAAACTTACTTATAGACTTGCTCACGCTTTAGGTCCATAAGTTTCTGCATCGTCTATACATATATTTATAGTTATATAGAACAGAGTTCATCTGGTTTGCTGGAGTTTTTTTCTGTGATTAGTAACTGTAAGAACATGACAGTTTCTTTGTTGGCCCACTCGGGGGCGCTGTGGCGTCCCAAAACACACGACATATATCTGCTGGAACAAAGATGGGCCAAGTGGGCTTGGCCACGAGTTTTTGGCGGCTAAACGTACAAGTTAGCATCCGTTAGGTTGGAGCTCGATGGTATCTCACATAGTTGCTACGTTTAACGGTATGATCGTCAGTCATCGTGAATTTTTTTCCCTGTTTTTTTTTTTTTTTTTGAAACTCCACAGAAAGGAAAACTGTTTATCTCTTTTTCGTAAATGAATACTACATGCTTGAAACATGGCAGAGTTCGCATTGCATCAGCTGCTAGGCACCGTAGACAAGGAGAGAAACAGAGAGCGCTAGCCAATGAGCGAAAGAGAGAGAGACCCGTTCAGACGCGAGAGACTACAGGTGTTTCTTAACTCCCAGATGTGTTACGACTTAAGTATTTCTGTAAGATGGCGGTAAATTTTGTTCCAGGAATGCTAGCACAATGCTAATGTGTGTTCTGTTTTGGTGTTTGCAAATGACTTTTCAAGTTTTACCCACTCAAAATGAATTATAGGCCAATACTTTTGATGGTGCATATTTACAGTACTTAAGACTTCAAAATGCTAAACCAAGGAATCACTGATTTATCAGCATTGTCTCCAGGGTTGTTGGCACTGTACCTATCAAGATCTAAAAGTAGATTTGCCAGATTCCGCCATAATCAAAGTTAACATTTTAACGAATACAAGAAGGCGTGGAAAGGACAATGACGCCTCTATGTTGTTTTTGCTGTTCTCTTTTTGCCGTAGCTTGAATTTACAACACTGAATTTTAACCGAATCAGCCGGTGTGTGATTGCCGTTACCCCAAAGCTGCTTTCTCTTCCTCCGTCTTTTTCCGTCTCCCGTCTCTTTCCTTCTCTAAGTGCGCCTGCTGTCTGTCTTTGCGTGTGACGGCGGCGCTTCCTCACACATAATACTCCTTGTCTTTGTTCTTCTTGTTCTTGGTGACCGTCTTGGCAGTGGTGGGCTGTTTCTCCTTCACCAGAGCGCCGTTGCTCTGCGTGGCCGAGTTGCTGATGTAGTTGCGGCTCTGGTCCACCTGATAGGAGCCCTCGTCTCGGTTGCGGTACTTGTACATGGCGTAGAGCAGGATAAGGATGCAGAGCGCTGCCGCTGCTACAATGCCCACCACCATCCCCGTGGTGCTGCTGGACTGCTGCACCTCCACGGCGCCGGGGAGGCCTCTCTCGGGAGACGTGGGATCTGGAGTGGGAACATGGGGGAAATTTGGGGGGTAGGTTATTCCCGGGATTCTGCGGTGGCCCGGGTCTGACGAGGGGTGGGCCGGCGGCAGCAGCACTTGATCCCGGGTGTTCATTTTGCCAGCGGGGATATTGTTGCTACTGCTGCTGCTGCCGCCAGCGGCCGGTTTGACGCGGGGGCCTAGCTGGTCGGGATTGGCGGTGGGGGTGGAGGAAAGCGGTGGGCGATGGGAGTTGGGGTTGCGAGAGAAGTGGCGGTCTCGGGGGTTCTGGACCCCACCCTCGACTGCCGGGGGAGGAGGGAGGACAGTTCTATCAGTGACCAGAGGAGAGTTTTTATAATAGTCCTCGTCATCCGTCTCTGTCATCTCCCCCGAACCCGAAACCTCTATGGTCTCCTCGCAGTCCTCCTGGTCCAAGGGGCAAGGGGGGCGGCCATTGGGCATGGGGACGGACTCTTTGGTGGTTTCAAGCAGGGTGAGGAAAGGGCGATAGGTGGTGGGGGGCGGGGGAATTACTGGGTAGCGGGTGGCAATAGAGGGGGGGTCTAGGGAGTCCACCGTTATAATGGGCAACACTAATTCACCTCCTAGGACAAGAAAGAGAAAACGAAGAAACAGAGTGTTAGAGACCGCCTTATAGAGACCGCCTAAAGTTCAAATCAAACAGAACAGTTCAAATGAAAATAGGAAAGCCAGCATTTATTTCTACATCTTAACATGAAGTTAGTTATGTCTGTCTATTCTTTTCTGTTTAAGAAGACTGTACTGACTACATCTGAGCTGCAGTGTGTTGTACAAAATACAAGAAAGTACTCTATCCTGATCTGCCTCTCTAGTCTGGACAGACCTATGTGTTACGTCACTAACAAAATATATCAGTAAGCTACAAACAACACTGACAAATTTAACATTTATTGCACTACAAATCCTGTTGTAAACTGCTAACTTTCTAGTCTTACCTACGCTAGCACTCAGGTGTTTCTGCTGTGAGTGGTTAAGTAAGATAGCAAACCACGAGGTTCAGGTCACTTACATCAACAAATTGGCCGCATGATTTTTGCATGAAAAAAAAAATTACAAAAAGAAAGCTGTGTAAGATTGTTCTCGGATAGTAATAAACAACCACCCCCCTTTACCTCTTTTACTACTTTCCAGTGTTAAAATGAATTACAATGCAAAGCCATACGTTCTTGAATTACTCACTGACCTCTACCTTTTCTTGTCCCAAATGCTACTTTGTGAGAATGCTTTCCCTGTTTCTCCCACCCCCTCTTGGCACAGTGGTTTCTATGGCTCATTTGTCAAAACAAGGCACTGCAGAAGTCTTGTTTTTAAGGCTTAACTTTCAAAGCTCAGTACAAATAAGTGTGCTGCAGGGAGTTAAACATCTAGTGCCTTGCTTTAGTATTTATCGACTTTGATCTTTTTCACATTTTTTTACATTGTGACATCAAACTTTAGTTTTGTTGGGATTTAACTCAAAGTTGTGTATAATTCTGTAGTGTAAGAAAAGTGAAACAGGTTTTTTTGATTTTATTTTCAAAATAAAACATTTCTTATGGATTTATATTCAGCCCTACTGAGTCAATAAAAGTTTCAAAGTTAGGTCTGGACTTTGGTTGGGTATACAAATATGCTTTGATCTAAACCACTCCATAGTGGCTCTGGTTTTATGTTAAGGGTCTTTGTCTTCCTGGAAGCTGACCCTCTGCTTTCAGCCCCTTTTCCACTAGCAATGGCTTTAATCAATTCTTCACCAGTCAGCCTCCATCTAGATTAGTCTCCATTTGCATATACTGTGTAATTCTTCCCTGGTTTTTGGCTTGGTTCAATCCAGAACTATCCAGACAAAGCTAGACCTAACGCAAGCAATTTTATTGGTTGCAGACTGTATTCAATGACTGGCCTATTGATTCATCCTCGAACGACAACTCAACCGGTGCGCAGTGAGACGTAGTAGTTGTCAAGAAGGCAAAGTGCAAATCGACAATAACATTATAAAACGTTGAGGTCCAAACCTTTCTATTGATTGTGGTGAAAGTTTGCTCACAGCATCGACTGGACAAACAACGAAAAAATAGATTGAGAGATTTTGGAGAAACTGGTTGCCTAAGGGTACATGCGCCAAATGACATCATCGGAGTCTCGACCACACCCACATAGCGAAGAACACCCAACCTGGCAACATAAAACGGGCTTTAGTGTCAAGTCTCTTGCTACCTCTAAAAGTATTACCCTATATTTAGCCAAATTTATTTTCCCATTCACTTTGACCAGCTTCTTATGCGACGATTAAACCCTGGGATATTGTTTTAGAAGCTAACCATGAACTCATGTTTTCAGTTTTCATTCCGGCAGATTTGCATTTCTTCCACTGATGCCTATTGGTGCATATTCCACACATACCAATGTACCTGCAGAAAGCTCTGAAGTTACTTAGCGTATGTTTTATTTTCAGATTAATCAAAAACACAAATAATTTATTACTTTAGCTTGGTCTTTGTGATTCTATTTGTTTACCAATAACCTGTAACAGTCTTTTGATGGCTTCACAGACAGTTGTATTTACACTGAGGTACTTGGCTAAACTTGATTTCATTCAGAGTTAAAGGGTCTGAATACAATTGCCAATGCATCCTTTTCCTTCACCTTTGTAATTAATCCCAACGTTGTGTTGTCATATATAGAATTCCAATAAAATACTTCGAAGTTTGTTATTGTAATGTGCAAAAATGTGAAAAAAGTTCAAAAGGCATAAAAACTTTCCCAAAAAAAGTGCCAATTTTTTAAAACATAAGCTCTTCAAGCCCTAACCCCACTAAAACCATTCCTCTAAAACCGCCACCAATGGTTAGAAAAAGCTCGTAATGAGCCAAAGTTTGTTTAACTCCTTCTATTAATCTGTCATATGCCCACAGTGAAATAAGCACCAAAGAAAGATTACTGGGCGCAAAATGAAGGAGGACAAACACCAAAGGTGAATCCTTCAGTGACAGAATAACTGTTTACACATATCGGGAAGCATAAGAGCACAAAGCAGTAAAATGAATACAGGTTGCTTTTTTTTTTTTTTCGGTCACAATAATATGTAATAATATGTAAGGGTCAAAGTGCACGAAACAGTCATAAAACATGGCAGACGGGAATAAATTACATCACATCTTTGGGGAGAGAAAAAGAGGGAAGGTAAGAGCAAAACATGACCAGAGATAATGCCAACATCAACAGCATAAAATCATGGCTCAGGCTCTTTGTTTGATTGATGGGGTGAGTGAGTGGAACTCTGTGGGTGAGGCTTTGGAAAGGGCAGTTCAGGGTTGAAAACGGGCATGAGTGAAAAGGAAAAGGGGTTCTGGGACTGTAGGAGTTCCTCTACGGCGCTTAGTTAACTCATCAACATTCAAACACTCCCACCCCATAAACCTTTTAGTCACATTTCAGCAAATAATTTCAAAGAACCAATGCATTTGAGTTACCATGACTACCAAAACATGTAACATTACATTTCAGAAAAAAAACAACAGACATGAGGAAAAACACGAGAGCTGTGAAGGAAAAAGGACTTTGTAAATCTAGAACTTTCTGACTTCTTCTCTCGCTGCCATTGCTCTAAAGTCTAGTTTCCATGGCAATGCTACGGTTATCTCCCTCCACTCTGCCTCTGTGTCTGAGGGATGTGCTTGCGCCATGACGACTGGAGGACAGCAGAGCGTGGTGGCACGTTTGAGGAACAAGAGGATTCTGGAGGACTTCCTGAAGGGGTAGTTTTTTTTCCCCTGTCTAACTAACAAAGAAAGCGATGTGTGATGGAGGGTGAGGAGAAACCAGCTCAACTATCTTTACGCTGCCATCTGTGGCAGATGTGCTGCAAGTGCAACTTGCTACAGCTGCTTTGGGCCCGGCCCCATTATGAGCAGTTACTTCCACTCTCTCTGTGTCCTACTTCCACTGTGAGAGTGGCTGACATTGCAGGTGGACGACCTTGTGAGGCTTTAGCAGCACTGTAATCCTCCGGCTGCACGGGGGATGTTGTTTCTCAGCTTATTCCTGGCTGATGCGCAAGCCAAAAAGAACACAGCATGCAGTCATTATTTAGCAACTTATGAAATGTTGATCCTGCACATGATTGTTGAAAGTGAGAGATTGTTCCGTCAAACCCGTCCCACCGCTCTGCTGTGCTTTCAGTCAGCGGTGAAGCCTCGGGGCCTTATGGCGTCAGCCTATGTAGACTGACAGGCAAGGGCGCTACTTGGAAAAATAATGAATCTCACCCCTCATCCACAAAGTGGGCCAGGCAGTTATCAAGTCTACCATCTTTTCATTTCCTGTTGTTTGGCCTTGAGCCTGATGACACAGTATTTTTAATCCAGTCAGCAATGTCTACTGGCTGTACACCTTTTGGGTCCCCTGAATGCATCTCTGATTCTCCTGCTAACCCCACAGGAAGGTGAGAGTTGACCTGAGGTTGATGTGTTGTGCATGTGCTCCCAATGAAAGCTGCCAAGAACCAGGGTAGTTGTTTCGTAGTGACTTGAAATGTGAAATCTGAGCGGATCAATCAAAAATATCGATAACATTGATACCAAGGCAGCATCGGATCAATACAAGCTACTGAGACTGATACTTCAGTTTCAGATTCCCTCTTGAAATGTTATTTTATATTTGCATTGTAGTTTCTCAACTCTTTTGTAAAAAAACCCAATTTTGCTTAGATTTGCTCTCAAAAGATTGGTTTTTATTGCACTTAAATTTGTTATTTTTCTATTGCCTCTGTTTATCATGTTAATGTTATTAAAATATTTTCAAGACACTTATAAACTTTATCTAAATTCTGTCCTGGGCTTTAAATATTTATCAAAGAATAAAACCAAACATCTAAAAGTCAGAAGTTTGATGGTATTTTATTCTTAAACCACTATTGTATCAGTATTAATATCGGTATTGGAATTGTATTTACTTGATATCGGATCAATACCAAAATATACAGTGTCGCACGCCTCCGGTGATTTTCTGTCTCAGGTTTAAAACAAATTATAATAAAAAAGTATTAAAAGAAAAAACACACAAATGCCTATAGGTCCAAATTTTGATGATATATCATACTTCCATAAGTATTATATCGGTATTGATATCAGTGATTCTGACCTTTAATTTACTTGGAATTGGATTAATATCAAAATATGAAGCATCACACACCTCTAGTGAGAGCAGAGGTTTTATATATGTGTATGTACAGGATGTAAACAGAGTTTTCCTGACGGCATTTCTGATTTAAACAGCGTTGAAGATACAGCCCATGTCTCCACTCACTGCTTGTTTCTGTCATTTACGCCTAAATGTGAGAGAGCATCAGATATTCTGTCTGATTTATTGAGCTCGACTCCACTGATTTAAGCCGCTGAGGCGGTGGGTTCACTTTTAGGCCACATGATGAAACTTTTTTTTTTAATCTCTGCTCTCATGCCGCGCCGCTCGAACGCCCAGCGTGACTCACCCACCATCTTTATTTACACAAAACGAGACCAGCCTAGATGGACTCTGACGCATTAATGTCACTCGCTTGAAAACGTTCGTGCTGCCGACAACGGCGCGCTGCTCGCACGCGTCTGAAATATTTAGATAAAAAGGGGAAAAAAAGGCTGTTTGGAGGCTGAGCATTCTGTAACTCGGCTTTGATTAGACCGCAGATGGAATATCCAGCAGCATGTCCGAGCCCGATACTTCGCTCGCCTCGGAATGATACCACAATAGGAGCAATTACGACCAAACGTAAGGCTTCCATAAGCTGTCTGCAAATGGTGCATTTGCAGCTGTCGCTCTCAGAAAAAAGGGATTTATTATGAAAAAAACAAAAACAAAACAACCCCAGCAACATCAACAACAACAACAAAATAATGCCCCTGACTTTATATAGTGTTTTGCAGGGTGTTACATATTTGCGGGAATGAAATTCACCCGTCAGCCCCTGTAGCGTTTGAGCCACTGGATTGCCTCTATAAACCAGGGCGGATTTGATTTCACAGTGAGAAACATGTCAGACCTGCAGAGAGAATCTCAGCCTGATTTGAAGACATCATAATTCACCATTTCTCCACTATCCTGTCTTTATCTCTGCTCTATTTTTCAGCCTTCTAAAAAAAATCCAGTGTCTCCTTTTAGCTGATTTTTCAAACTTGTTTTTTTTTTTTAAAGCAAGAAACTGCAAAGCTAATTCACCGTTGAAAAATGAAAGAAATTTGAAACTAATTAAAAGAGATATGACTAAAATTAGGAGCTGTGGACAGTCTGAATTGTCTGCTCTCAGAGAAAAATGCAAACACATTCCCTGGTCGTGAGTGGGAGGACGTCCCGCTGGGAAAAAAGAAGCAATTCTCCCTCTACAGATGTGGATTTGGATTTAATTATAGCTTAAATGAGTTCTGGGATTGCTTGCTGCACGTTTTTTTTATTTAAACATAGACAATACACACATATGTGGCTGAATACAGATCAGTCAAGAGTTTTGTTTTCAGTAATTACAGCTTGAGCTTTGACTTAAAATGGAAGTTATTTTTTGTCAAACTTGACAGAAAATGTTCTGTTTTGTTTTCACTTTGTATAATTTCACAGATGGAATATGAGCTATGAGCAGTTTTGGTCAGTCCTCTACATATATACTCTACATTATATATTAATTTTGGACTTTTACTGTTGCTTCTTTCCATCAGGAGGGTAGAATCAGGGTTGAAAACAAGAACCGTGGGAAAACAATTATTGTGAATTTGTCAAATACACACAGCGCAACAACTATATATGAAAGTTCAAATATATACATTAGGCTAAGAACCCTTTAGCCAGCTGTAGAGAAACCATACAACGTTTAGCCCCAAAGTGCTTCTGGTATAATTCTGATTGGATGTTGAAGCATTTTTCTCAGCTGCAATCATGGTGTTAATTGGTTTGGTTCTCAGCCTTGATCATAGATTTTTAATCCAAATATTCCAGATGGGAATCGTTAGCTTGATTTTTCCATTCCAAGCTCAACTTGGACCAGTGTCATGTTGGTATGTTAAAGTTTCAACCATATAATTGGGACGTTGAAGAATTTGGAGGTCTAAGTTGTGGGATAAACTATAATTTCTGGAAGCACAAGTTTTGACTTTTGGTACTAGGGGTGCACTGATTGCAGTTTTCTTACTGATCACCAATCTTTGAAAAGCCTGACTTGCAGATTCCGATTTTGACTTGTTTTCTTTTTGGGGTTTTTTGGTCAGAAATGTTGCTAAATATAGGAACAAAATTGCTATGATGGCAACAGTGAGGTGACTATTGTTAACCGCAGGTCTGTCAGTCAGCAAAGAGGCCAGCGGTTGATTTTCAGGAGTTTGTGGCAGGAGATAAGATCAGTTTCTCAAGCACGTATTGACCCATCACTGATCTCCCAAAATTAAGAAAATCTGTTGTTTGGTTTGAATGTTTGTCATTTTTGGTCAACGACTCAATTTTTGTTTGATCTGAATATAAAAGTGATTTCCAGGGTGGGCTTGGATTATCTATGAAGAAAGCTGAAAACTTCAATTTAGATCCCAAATACATCTCAGAACTGATTTTAAAATGCTAAAGCTGGCTAACATCAAACTTCCAGAGGAGTCTTAACCTCAGTCGCACTGAAAATGTATAGATTATGTTTATTAAAAGCCTGCTAGGGCAAAGAAACCTAGTTTGTCCAACCTGCATCTGACTGTAATTCCCTGAAAGCTCTGCAGCTGAATCAAATAATGAGATAAAAGAGAAACCCTACAAAAGAAAACATCTTTTTATTTAATAAGAAGGTTGACATGGTCAGCATAATGTTGAGAAGCTTTCAGAAGGTTAACCAACTCTTTCAAATTATTAGAAAACCAAGAAATTCCTGGAATCGCCTGGAAATTTTTATCTCAACTGAGATCAAAAAATGGTTCTTATGCTGATCTTGGGATGGAAGAAAGAATCATTCAGCATTTCACAATGAAAAAGATATAGAATTATTACTGACAGATTGTTTACCAGTCGGGTATTATTGTTTAGTAACTGGATTATCTTTTTTCCCCACCAATTGTAGTTGCACAATAACAAATGTTTCTGTTTGTTTTACTGTGCAAATATCTGTTTTAAACATAAAGAACCGGGAAAACTTCTAAGGATCTGAAATTGAGGCTGCGTATTCAGTTAATAATTATTCACGGTGAGTTCACATTGATTACTTAAATTCTATTTCTCTTGGCTAAAATGTGTGATTGAGACATCAGGTGAAGCTGTGTCGCAGGTTTGGATTTGACATCCAAGATCAGAACCATTTCTAAAACCTGCTATTTAGAGATCATCGCCAAACATCCAAACTGGGGAGCCCATTTATTAAACCTGGGGCTGTTTCCTTGCCAAGGGAGCTCAAAGAAGCATCCCGCTGACAAATAACTGACACCCAAACTCATTGAGTGGGATCACACTGGACTGGAGGGCTTGGCTCTCCGGGTCAGAACTCATTTATCACCCTATCTCGTACGCTCACTCGTCGACCTAAAAAGAGCATTTGCGGGTTGTCTCTATGGTATGTCATCTGATGAATTATTGAGGAGCTCCCCCAAAGCTCTGATCTTGTCAGAGTAAAACTGATATAGCGTCTACAACGTCCTAGGACTGATAAGTAGCTTGAGGTTGGCGAGAGAAAGGCAAAGTGAGGTCATGCGGAGGTAGAGCAAACTCATCCAGTGAAATATGGAGATGGCATGGAAGACATAATGAGCAGAATTTGTTGGACGAATAGGCTTTTTTGAAATGTGTGCTGCCGTAAATGATACTTTATTAGTTTTTTGGGGGGAAAAAATTGGGTAACACTTTATTTGATGGGCTGTGAATAAGACTGTCATGACACCGTCATAAACATGACATAACATCTGTCATAAACATGAGTAAGTCTTAATGAATATTTATGACTGTTCAGTAAATCATGACACTTTTAATACAAAGTTGACATTATTCAAAATGTCTTTGCTATGACAACTTGACATTAGCCAAGAAATCATGATCTGACATAAATTTGTTTTAAAAGTATTACTGATTAAACTTTAAAAATGATGTAGCTTTATGTTGTTAAAGCTAAAGTTTTATGTCATGTTTATGATGGTGTCATGATAGTCTTATTCACAACCCGTCAAATAAAGTGCTACCAAAAATTGTTATGTGTGCATATTCGCGTTGTCATTTTCTGGTTTGAATCCAGCTTTGTAATAGAGTCCTTCTCATTTCTGGGTCTGTTTGCTCCCTCTGACTTAGGCTCATTACCACCTAGGGCAGATTCAAACCAGCGCTCTAATTGGATGATGTAATTAGGCCTCGCTTACAGTCAAAGTTTAATTAGCCTAGAGGGAAAGCAGGATTTGTTCATGGGAATTCCACTCTACTTGCATTCCCAATTTTGCATCCTGTTCCCGTTCTCTCTCTCCCTCCCTGTAGTAACTCCATTTCACTCCCCTCTCATTTCTCCTTTGAGTGCGACACAACGTGATAAGCATCTCAATAAAACTCATGACTCATGACTGTTTGATACATTTCCCATCTACTCTTCACTTGACAGCAGCCAGAAAACAGTGGCATTCATTCATTCTCATGAGCAAAGACAACTTTTAGACCTTCAGACATTCTCTAGCACGGACATCAAAGGGTCTCCTGGTTTGGATTGTGGGTCTCCGGTCAGTCATTTAATGTATTCGATCTTGGTTATACTTCTGCAGCTAAACACATCGCCACAGGGGTCCCCCTCGGCGAAAAGAGGCATTGAGACCTCTTTTCTCCTTACTGTGTACCTCAACAGACTAGATCAGGGATCATCAAATCAAGGCCTCAAGGGAAGTTTTTAGATGTGTCTGTGCTTCGGCACACCTGAGTGAAATAATCAGGTTTATTTCAGGTTTATTTTAGAAGGACGCTGGAGAACTTGACTGTACTGATGAGGAAATCCAGCCATTCGATTGACGTGTGTGGGACCAGGGACACATCTAAAAGTTCAAGGCAAGTCGTAAGACCTGGACTTGAAGACCCCTGGACTAGATCATTTGATCAAGTGGCTCATCATACCACTGCCCAGCTTTGTCTGTAATTCCCACCTACAGCACTATATCTGCATGAATTGAGTCTCTGTCTCTTGCTCAGTCAAAGGTAGCTAGAAACTTGAGCAATCAATAACCAGCTGACCTTTAAAGGTGTTGCCTCAACTTTGTGATCGTTCTTCTTTTCATTGTTAAACAACAAAGATCATGCCGTACCTAACCCAACACACTGCTCAGCTCCCGGCGAAGTCTGTGGTGATCTCTGGCCTTGATGACGGCTATGCCCTCCCAACTAATCTCCCTGCATGTGCAGTAAAACCTCTCAGATGGTCACAATACGATGGCGCATTTGGTCTTTAACTTGCCCGAGAGAGCACAAGTTGGTTAGCCTCCCAGATCAAACTCAAGTCAATGATATCAAGCTACAAAGTGATTACTGGAATGTCTGTCGTCTACATTAATGTTCTCCAAAAGGCTAATGCTAAGACTCAGTCACTCTGGTGACTAGCTGTGCCTACACCGTGCTCAAGGCAATCCTCAGAAATGTCCCCAGTAGAAGTTAACTGATGTAGTATTTCAAACACTATTTGGATATTTATGTGATGAACAAACACAAAGTAGAACATAATTATAAAGTTGAAGGAAAAAGAGAGACGGTTTGTAAGTTATTTTGGTTTCTAACAACTGTATCTGGATTTGTATCTACATGATATCAAATTTGTCTACCGCATTTAATCTCAGTAAAATACTGTAAAGTTTGTGGTTATAACATGACAAAATGTAAACAAAACAAACAAAAATTACGGGGAATGAATATGTTTGCTAGGTGTTGAACTTTACTACTGTAGCTGCGGGTAAACCCATCTGTAAAGCGCGTAGAGCTTTACGGATGCAGAAAGTAGTCATTTTGATCCCTATGAATTCCCAGCCCTCATATCATATCAGGCACAGCTTAATAAAAACTCCACAGCTGGGCTTAACATTTTTCTGTCCTTCCTAAAGGCAGCTCAATAATTTCCAGCTCCTTCTCACATGTAATTGAAAACACTGGGAATTGGTCCTATCTCTGACAGGCTGCAAGCCTGTATTTGTGGACATGAGGGGTGGTGGGGGGGACATGTGCTGTGGACAATGTTGATTCTTCTCTCCTTGTCCACAGCTTTCAGAGAGGCTTATCCAACCTGGCTGGCTAGCCATGCTGGAGCCGTTTCAGCATCTGGGAGGCGCGATAGGGAGCACGTGTACATACACGCGAGCAAGCGTGTTTATTTCTCAGGAGAGTCGGCTGCAGAGAGAAAACTTTACACCCACAGAGTGAGAAAGGCAAGTGTCTGTCTGGAGAGGTGAACATGTATGCCACTATCTCTGGGTGCGCGTTTGCGTGTGTGTGTCTGTGTGTTTGTGTTTGTGGGTGGGAAAAGAGAGTTGCATTTCCCCACAGGAGATTAAGGCTGGGCATAGAATCCACTGAAATACTCTCATTTCTGCTTTCGATAAGAGTGGAACCGTGGCTCTATTTCGGTCCCAGCCACCTACAGAGAAAAACCGCAGGAGAGTGCAGCTCTCCAGTTCCTGAACACAGCTTCAGATCAGTTTCTCTTCACACAAGCATACTGATAGGCTCTGTAATCTCTCGCTATTTACAGGCGCAACACAGCCATAATCCTTATTCCCAGTTTATTCTGGAGAAGAGCAGCGACGTTAAGAAGCAAACACGGCAATTCTGCCATCTTTTCTATTTTCCAACTTTTTCAAATAGCAAAATGAGGTCTATTGCTTTTTCCTAGATAGATTTGTTTACATATGAAAAGAAGTGGTATGCTTTTCATGTAAATGGTGAAATTGGAAGGCTCCGTAACTTTATAAGAGAAGATTTAAGGGCTGCTTTTCAAGTGAGAGCCATTTTGTTTCATGTCATAGGTTATATTGTAAATCTCATCAGTCATCTTGAGCTACTGGAATCAACTCTACATGCTGTGGTTTGCAGTCAGAGAAGTATGATTCAGTTCAAACCTTCTGTTTTTATTTCACTTCAAATTGATGGTTTGAAGTGAAATTCTGAGATTATCAGTGACAGTAGAAAACAGATCACATCACTGTGATTTTGCTAAAAAATGAAATAAAAATTCTTGCTAAAAGGCTATATCAAGGTGGACTATACAAATGAAAAACAACTCAGTCATGAAATAATTATTACTAAGGTGACAATATCTGCTATCATAGACTTTTAAGTATCTACAGTTTCACAATAAACCTCTTTTAAGTTGGTCGTTTTAAAGCTGTGTTTATGTTGCTGCTAACAGCTATGTAGCTGTTAGCCTCCCACCATTCCCAGGACTCTGACTGTTTTAAATGATCTTTCTTTACTGTAGCTCAGTTTTGATTGGTTTAAGTTTCTTACATAACTATGTAAGAGCCCTTTAGTTTGGGATGAAGAAGGAGCATGGAAGCAGATGCTAGCTTTTGTGTTGTTAGTGGATAGCAGCTAGCCAGTCACGTTTTTCTCAGCCACTTTATTCTGTTTTTTAAATCACTTTCTTTTTTAAGTTGACTGCCTAAAATGCTGACAGTAAGACAATTTATCAGTACGGGAGGTTTCTATGCATTTGTTACACATATGAAAAGTCTTCATTACTCAAACTCCATGCAACGCAACATCTACTTCCTTCCTCACGTCAAAATAAGACGTGCAGCAGGTGCTCTTTCCGTCTGGGATTCAAAGCAATAGTTTACGCTGACGTTGCGTGAGAGATTTCACCTTGGCAAGAATTTTCATTTTAATTAATCGACAAGATCTCATCGAGCCCATAAACACAGCCTTACTTCAAAACATCCAAACCATTCCTTCGATTAAACCCAAATTAATCTTCCCACAGTCGCAACAGAATCAGTGTGAGATTTGTTCATAAAAAAAACAAACAAAAAAAAAAAAATGTGCGTTTTATCTCCTGACCCTCGCAGCTTTTAAGCCCTAATGGCAGCAGTGGGAGTAGCTTGAGCCATGCTGGTTCTTTGTGTGGACATGGTCCTTGGCAGTTTTCATGTACAATGGAGCTGGAAAGCACAGAGGCAGGGAGTAAAACACATGGCCTTTTACTTCCCCCTCCTGTTGGGGTGTCAGAACATTACTTGACCTGCTGTTCAGACACAGTGGCTCAGCTGCATGCTGCACACAACAAACTGTGTTACCATGTTGAAACTGTTTGTCCTTGTTAAAGTCAGCGCCGGAGATTTGTGCAGCAGCTGAGAAAATGTTAGAAAATACTACTTGGTTGGGAAATTGAAGAAGTAGTACAAATTCTGCTGGAAGAGGAGAAGAAAAAAACCATGGAGTTCCTTTGTCCAATCAGAGGTGCATACAGGGGGACTGCAAAAACCAAAGTATCTGAGACAGTCTGATTTCCTTTCATTTTCCTTTTTAGGTTTCTGGATAAAACACAATAAAGACAGAACTTTCTGAGCTGACTCACCATTTCCGGGCTCGCACTCCTCCAGATCCTCGTCGTCGCTCGGACACTCTGCTGACGCTACCAAGAGGTCGTCGGCGTTCTGGAGGAACGGAGAGGGACAGAACGGCAGGGCGGATTTTATTTAAGGGAAGAAGCATGCCGATCATTTTAGAGAGAGTTAACACTTTTCAGGTCCACAGAATTCTATCTAACCGTTTTGTACATTCTGCAGGTGCAGGACTCAGCTGTAACTCGCACTTTGAACATGGGGGGATTGCTGTTCAGCCAGTGTGTTGGAAATGTGCTGCTGGTGGGCGCGCTTTGTGAGCAGCACTTGTGTTCATGTAGGCAGAGTTGGGGGAGCAAGACAAAGAGAAACGAGCTCTTTCTGACCAAACACTGGTAATCAAAGAGGTGTAGCTTTTCTTAATAGTAGGCATCGACTCTACTGTGTGGGCAAGGAAGTAAGACACTGTAAATGGTTCGGATTCACAGCGCTTTTTTAAAGTTGTTTCTTCACAACAATGTTAAAAGTAGGAACCCAACAGGACTGAATATCAGGGGAGAATGGTCAGTCAGGAGGAAATTCTTCCAATAAATGCTTCTACTATTCTAATTCAGATCATTTTATTACTTTTCCAATCCCCAATTTATTAGAATGAAGATACAACACACGGTTGATCTTTTACTTCATTACAATTCTGAAATAAAACAAAGCAATATGAGCCACAGATAGCTAGATCGACCTCTGCTGTTGTTAGAAATCGGTCTGCCATGCTTGTAGCTCATGGAAATATGTTGTATTCCTGCAAATCATGGAATATCCATAAAATCCAGTCAGCTCTGCTTTTTCTCCCATTGTGTTAGCCGCCCTCACTGCTGCCGCAGCTTCTTTTCATAACTTTTAATGTGATTTAGCTTACGCACAATCCTCCTCAGCTGCCTAACAGCTGAAGCACCATGTACCACCAGGTCACACGCACAGCGATAGTTTGCATCCTCACCGCAGTGTCTTTGTTAAAAAGTAAAGGAAATAATAAAAATACAAAGCATTTAAATTTTCACTCTAGATAAGTTTGGAAAAATTGTTTGATTTGCACACATTATTTTATGTTCCTTTAACCTAAAGCAGAAAAAAGAAGAGAATATCTGAAAAATAAATGACCTGACGAATATTTAAATGCCATCTGTTCACCTTTGATTTTCAACATTTATTTTTTTCGTCAATGCTGACTGTTTTTAGTTTCTGGATGCGCGCACATAAAAAAGAACAGATAAAATATAAAAATAAAACAAAAAATATTTACATTTCTTTCCTTTTTTTCCCCACAATTAAACTCTAAGATTAGGATTTTTATACTGGATTTGAGTTACTTAAAATATATCCATGTGACATGGACGCCCCATTATCTTTTGGGATTAGTATAAATACAATTTTTAGCAAAAGAATCTGTATTTAATGTAGAGTAATCTACGCTTGACCAGATGCCAAAAAATATATGAATATTGATATTCACATATAAGCCATTCACCAAATTGACAACAAATATAAATATTGTGAGATTTCAGGATTAGGGGAAGATTTAGATGATAAAAGTTTGCAGGAGTCCTGCAACTTTTAGATGTGTCCCCTGAAGCTGCATCACTAGCAGGCAGTCAAGCTATACAACGCTCTGCTAATGAGTTAGCAGAACTCATTTAGCATTAAGCAAATATGTTACACTTTTATAAGGTAGGATTATAATATATATATATATATGTATATATATAGTTTCCCCCTTGAAAACTTGCTGAGCCTGGTGGTCGGGGTGCCGAGGCGGTCCACCGGTGGCCCGCTGGATTTTTGTATTAAAAGATGTTAAGTTGACAGGAAAAGTAAAATTATTACTTGGTAACTATATGTAGCAGGAAAACATCGCCAGTGAAACTTGAAACGCTATTTAAACCCACAAATAGTCTTAAAAACCACAAATCAAAAAATACAATTAAAATGAATATCAATTATTTGCACTTCTGTTTAATCCAAATTAAGTCAGCAGCTCCATAAGGCCCCCAGGGCTTCAGGGCTCCCAAAATGCTAATATTTTAACACAGACCAGAGATACATAAATGTAACATTTGTTTCTTGGAATTATCAATGCTGCTGCATTTGATTTAATGGTTTCAGCATACATAAGATATTTTAAATTGGTTAACATTTAAATGTAAGATTTTAAGGAGCTGGAAAGTTTACTTTGTAGAAGTTCGAACAACAGTATTCATAGTTAGATTGTTTTGTTACCACAGCAACAATCTGTGAGTTTAAGCTCTGTTTGTTGACAAATATAAATTAGTAAACAGCAATTATAATTTATTGATTTTTATTTTGGCCAATTAAACTACTTCCCCTTTCCCAGATTAAATCTGACAAGGAAGCTGCTAGAGGGGCCCCTAAGTCAAATTCTGCTCAAATTGAGCAGACAGCCTTGGACTGGCCCTGCAGGATGAGATAAATCCTCTGCATTGCAGGAGATTTAATGTAATGCTGCTAATGTGACGTTAGTAGCTTTTCCATTTAGTCTCTTTTGAGTTTTTAATAAGAGTCACAGAAACTGTTCTGATTTCTCAAGTTTGTGGGACGACTTTCTCAGATCTCCGCGGATTATTAACTCTGTCTGACTAAGTGGACAAAGCATTTCACATGGTTTGATGCATCGTGTGACCGGAAAAATAATATGAAACCGCCTCCTCACCAGGCGGAACCTGCATGATGAGGTTAGAGCTGGTTCCTGGGACCACATCCATAAACTTTACAGGGAAAACAGAGCCACACGCTGGGGTCTAGATAAATCATTCCCACTGCTCCTCAACGCGCACGTCTGAAAGCGCAGCTACAAGTTATTACTGCGGTTCACATACAGCTGCGCAACCAAAGCTAACACGGTGGGGTTTAAACTCCTACCTTGATGTGGAATAGGCATCTCCAAAGAAACATAATTCCTCACAGGGGGTTGATGTAAATATCAATAGAGGTCAGCCTGTGTCCAGTTTGAGTGAAAGGAGGAACGCGTGACCCGCGCTGAGGTAGACTTAAGAAATAAAGCAGCGGCAGAAAACAATATAATTGTTTTATTGTCATGGTGAGGAGGAAGAAGATAAAATGTGTAGCTGTGTGTTGGAAACAGAGAAGGAAGGAAGAGCAGCAGGGATCTTGACATGAAAGCAGATTGAACTTGACAAGGTGGCTCCATCGAAGTGTCCCGTGTTTGTCCTGACTGCCGCATGACTCACACAGCTGCATGTCTAGACGCCCCGGCCTCTTCCCCGCCCGTCTTCCCGCCTCTGGTTGTTATTCAAGATGGGGTCATCCAATAGAAAATGGAGAGCTTCTACCAGCGTAATTGATTTGAGCTCCGCGGTGCTCGGCAGGGCTTTTCTCCTCGTTATTAATCCGCAGTATGGGCGCTATCATTTATTAATCACGTCGTGTCAGTTTGAGAGCGTGTTCACGTCACCTGCCTCTGTCAAACAGGCCTAACGATTCCGTCTCACATCCCAGGTTATCTCTCTGTTTAACATACAGGGTTTTTTTTTTTATTTTATCAGTGCAGTCATCTGCCTTGATATCATCATAATAAATTAGAACATAATTAAAAAGTGGATTTCTTTCAGTAATGTCAGTTAAAAAGTAAAACTCATGTGTTCATTAAACACAAAGTGATATAAATCATGTGTTGTTTTTTGTTTTGGTTGATTTTAATGATTACTTACAGCTAATGAAAACCCAAACTTTACTTTAGAAAACGTCAATAATATTCTAATTTATTGAATATCATTGCAATACATTTGACAATTAGAATAATAATTAAAAAAAAATCAATAGAGATATTAACATGCTGAACTACCTCAGTAAATATTAAAAGCAGTCAGTAAAAACAGCAAAAATAATAGGAAAACGAGTAATTTGGAGGGATTTTGATCCCATCAAAATACCTTGAGCACCAACAAAGTTACCCCAAGTGGCACTAGAGCAAACTGTGCAACACAGATGAGATCAAACTACACCTGCATACAGAGTCAGCTGCGTTTGTGTCCCTCCAAAACAGCAATGCAAGCTAAAACACTAAACTAAGAGTTGTTTTTAGTCTCCGAGTTATCCTTGGCTGTAATTTAGTGCAGCATCTGTGACACACTTGTAAAGCCAAATTCACAACATGCCCCCCTGGAACATCCAGAGCGACCCACAATGCTACCACTGCCTGTAATTCATCAGATAGGGTCGTCAGGGGGCCCACTAACCCAGTGTGCTGATAAATTCTGAAGGAGACCTGAAGGTGTAGCTCCGATGTCAGGTTCGACCTAGACAGAATGTTGTTGTTTTTTTCTCCTCTCTCTTTCTGGCTCTCTCAATCAGCCTTCAAGGAGAATGCAGAATGGGGGTGAAGGTGGGATTTCTACGGCTTCACATCCACGCAGCCAGCTTACAGAGAGATCACAGACGCACGAGCGCGCTCTCAGACCAAGATGGCGGCTGGGGGGCGTCGGCTTGTGATCTTCACTTTAAAAACACCCCGGCGCCGAATTTGGGTCAGAACGGAACAAGTGATGACTCCAACTGTTTCACGGAAACCCACACGATCAGGGGGGTGAGGAGAGGGAAAAAATATCAGACCTCCCCCCGACCCCCACAGATACATCAAAAGGTAGATCTTTTATTCTAAGCATCAAAGCATATTATTCCACTATGATCAAAGCTGCAGCAGCCGTGTAGCTCAGAGCTTTGGGAAAGAAAAAAAAGAAATAAAATTGAAATTTGGCTCTCCACTCGCTTTGCTTTCCGCCACCCTTTGCGGTGACTTGCTGGATTCTGGCAATATTCATCAAAACTGCATGTCCCCGTCAGGTTTCCCTGGTATTTACAATACAATGTCTATTTCATTTCTTTTTTTATTTATTTATTTTTTTAGGGGATTGGCTGGGATAAAAAAGGACAAGAGAAACTAATGAAACTGATGCAATGCTAAATATAAAACTACAGTATGTAATGCATTAATAATTGTGGGAGCAGTGGCAGCAAATTCAATTTCCTTTCTCTTCAAAGACTCTCTTAGCAGCACTTACTCCACGCCGGCTCTCACATTTCTGCTCACCGTTTAGTGTTCGCACACCTTCGCTACAGAATAGGAGGAAAAAAGCCCGGCCTGCTCAGATGCTTGTTCTTTAGCTTTCAGCCTCTATCAGAAACCCAGGCTTGATGGTTGGATGTTTGATGCCAAAATGCTCCCAGGGAGTTGAACCAGATTGTTTCCCAACACAGTTTTGACTGATGAGCTGACTGAGAGGATTTCACGCTGTTCCAAGCTGTGAGTAACCCAAAGTGGCTCAGAACAATCTTCACATACAAACACAGCTAGCCTCGGAGTAAAACGTGTGACAAACATTTGAGAATTTCATGAAAGGGAAAGCAATTTCCTCCTAGATGTCCGTCAGATGAACGGAGTAGAATCCATTCAGTTCTCTTCAGGGTTTGGCAGAATAACTTTTTGGGTTGTGACAAACCTGTTTGCATAACGCCTGTTTTAGCAGAACTAAACAGAAGCTTAGTTTATGACGATGATAGCAAGATATTATTATCAATAGAGTAATGTGGGGAAGTGATAAGAAAAAGCGAAATTTGTCTTTGTTTTAAGGAAGGAAAAAATCTATAAGCCTTCTAACTTATACTAAAACAGAACTTATTTTAAACCTGTCAGCTAGCATAACTTCCATTTTAGCATATCACTGTAATACATTGATTTTAAGCTGGAAATCTATTGCTAAGAATTATGATGGGAAAGCAGTCCTTCACTGAGATATCCTTTCATTTCAGCACCTGTTTCCTAAAGGCTTAAGCTCAGCTAACAGTTGAGAGGTTCAGACATTCAGACCATTCCAATGACCGCCCACTTTGTCTTTGTCCCACTAACTTGGTTTTTACATTTCTAGTATCGGAAAATGTTGTTTTGTTGTATTCCTACAGGCCATCCTAGCTTCCCCTCCCCAAACCCCCAGATGCCATTGTTTGTCATTGCACCAGTGGTCAGCCCAATCTCAGCAGAATGTGACTCTCTCATGTGATACTGTTTGAAAATTTTAAAGAAAGAACTTTGGTGTGGCTATATTAATCCTGTAAACAAATGAGAATTTTGCACTTTGCAGGCACTCTGACGTGTTACTCCAAACTCTGCAGAAATCTTCTATAAAACAGTCAAAGGTTATTAGGCAGCTAATTTGAGATTAGCAATCTGGTGTTGGACCAGCCTTTGAAATTATTTTTAATATTGCACAGGCACATGCTAAGATGTAAAAAGTGTCAAAAGAGTACAAAAAAGATGTAAATAACTTATCTAAGGAAATCCATTGGAGAAAATGTTGCAGGATATATTAGGAAAATACATCTGTCTTTAAATATTTAAAAAGACAAAATATAACAGCTAAGATAATGATATTGAATAAATCTTATCTTTTTTATTTTTATGACACATTAATTCATTTATTGCACTATTGATTTATTTCTTATTTTTTCTTACTTTTGGCAGTATTGGTCTTCCATAGACCTGTGACAACATAGATTTACTTCATACACATCAAACTAGTGACGAAATCAGACACGGATTTCTGATGATTCATAAACCTAGAATAAGCCTGTAAATTCCGATTCAGACAGGCTGTATAATAAACTTCTTGATGAAGTGGGACAAGATAACTGCACTGCTGACACACAGCCTAGAGTTTGTGTTTGCTGTAGTCGTAAAGCTGCTTTGATGCCACAACAAAGGACCCAGCAGGATGGGATATTAACATATTTCTGTTTTCGAGTTAGAGTTCAAATTCACGGTGGAACACCTCCGGAACAGACTGACTGCAGCAGAAAAAAAAAAGAAATATGTCGTCGAAATTTGATTGCATTTAAATTGGGCAACACAACACCGACATCTGTGGCATCACAAATATTGCTTTTCCTTTCAATTTTCCGTTTATTTGACAAACCAACATTTGGCCAACGCCAGTCAAATGCTTTCAATTTTGTTAGACTGTCAGACATCGTCTTTTATTCAGTTTTGATGACATTTAAATGTTTTAGGTCTGATTTTATTCCCTGTAAATGAAAAAATATATATAGCAGTGAAACAGAGGAACTTTTGCACTGCTTCATTCAGGTCTCTGAAGATAAACATGCAGAATGACTTACAGCAGCAACTTGGAGAAATTCTCTTCTGAATAGCTGAACCAGTCAAATGGTTTTTCAGAGGAATGTTCTCTTCCGTGTGGATTCATTGAAGTTAGTGAACATTAGTTTGTGCAGAGTTGTATTAATGTTCCACCATCACGATTATTTTGATAAAACCTAGTGACTTATGACTATTAGTCAGTAATAATGTGTTTAAATTGCTCATGCAAAGGAGTTTATGGTTATCATTTTTGTACAGCACTTTGGTGAAGTTTTAAACCTGTTCTTAAAGTGCTATTTAAATAAATTTGACATTGACATTTTTGTTTTGCTTATAAATCGATCATTAAAACACTCTGCCAGGAAGTTTATCAGTATTATATCAGTTTCTTCACAGTATTATATCCTTCAGAAAAAAAACCCAAAACACTTACAGTAGACAAAACTTACATTACATTTGCCTGCTAAAATAATATTGAGTATTACACTCAAAAACTAAATGTTCATTTATCAACATATAAAGATTAACTTGGCGTCTGCTAAAACCACTAATGCTGTCATTCTAAAAGATGTTTTAAATAGATTTACTAAGTTGGTGGAAAATTCAAGCCTGACATGGATATGTCTGTATTAATTAGAGACCTGTCCAGGGTGTACCCGGCCTCTAGTTTAATGCTGGAGGTAGGCACCAGCCCCCTGGCCACCCCGCAAGGACTGGAGGGCCTGGTCAATGGATGGATGAACGGATAGACTTTTAGGAACCAATTATGTAATTACAGCACAGAATCTTCTGGCTGTCTGCTCCGTTTGGAAACTGTTAGCCTATTGGTTTGGCTCTGTTGCTAACAGGCATCCTGCTCCTGACCTTTACCATGCAGACTTTACTTTCAAAATAACTACACTTTGATAGCAGCTATACATGGCTTTCTTTAATTTACATCTACAGCTTTCCAAACAGTGGGTTGTGTTTCTACAGTAGTGTATAACAGAAACGACAATGAAACGGGGAGTGAAGGAGTAACTCTCTCTGGCATTTTGTCAATGCATCTTTATACCAAAAGAACAGTTTAAAATTGGTTCAGCTCTTTGAAGCCACTACAGACCTTGAGGTCAGTAACTGGCCCTCAACCTTTCAACAATATTAGTCATTTCCTTAGCAATGCCAAAAAGCAACACACCATGGTGGCAAAAGACAAGCTTCAAAACATCTACACCTATAACATTCTGTTAAATAACCAAAAGTGACGGAATCTGGTCAGTGGCTTATTTCCACAGTCCCACATTGACGTTGTGGGACTGTGGGACCTTCAGTGAGACTGAAGGTCCTGGGTTTGAATCCCCGGCCTGAGGTTTTCCTACATGGAGTTTGCATGTTAACTCTGTGCATGTGGGTTCCCTCTGGGCTCCTCCCACAGTCCAAGAACAAGACTACTAGGTTAATTGTTTTAGGTTTGAGTGTGCGTGTACATGGTTGTGTATCTTTGCTGCAATTTATTTTTGGCAAATCTGGCAAATTTTGCTCCAAGATGTGCACTGTGCTCGCAATCAAAATCAAAATCAAAAATCACTGTTGGTTATCCCTTTCAGAAGATGGTGTCATGATAAACACACAGCAGCCCTACAGGAGCTCCCTCTGTCGTTCACATTTCATAAGTTGATCTTGTGAGATCACAGGACTAAATGCCACTAAAACTGGGATTGTAGAGCCAATGCTACATTGTGTATAGCAACAGCAAAATTACGTAAATAAGATATATAAGTGACATATTACTGTTGAAATTTGCAATAACAGCATCAACGATGATCAACATACATTTCTTGATGCTATTCTACCTTTAACATAACACATTGTGTCCATGGATGACCCTGGGAGGTTAGCATCCCACCAAATATTGCATCCATGTAAACCTGCAGAGATGACTGTGACTCAGCAGCTCTAATGGCAACTCAAGCCTGTAAGGATGGCTCACAAAAGACTCGTGTGGTTCTTGGGATTTTGTTTTATTCATCAATTATTTCCTGTTATTAGTGAAGTAATTTGTCACTTTGTCTTCTTCATTTAGTCAGGAAAACGGAGTACTTTAAACCTCTGACATCTTTTTTGTCTTGGAAATTAGACTTCAAAATTTTTTTCTTTTTAAAAACTCACCGGTTGAAGCCCAAAAATGTAAACGGCTATTTTGCTATTAACCTGAGCTCATTTTCATCCCGCTCATCCTGCTGTTTAATGCCAGTGTGGGGATACACCATACTCAGCTAAGACCATATTAACGTTAAAGACAACACCCTCAAGATCTGTTTGCACTAATTGTATTCCTGTAATTAAATGCAATGTCCGTTGCAGTGTGGAACAACACAAGTACAAAACATATTTTACAGGAACATGACTATTTCTGTTTGTGTTAGGTTTAGGGGTTTATGGAGTTAGGGTTAGCCAATTATTGCAGATTTGTATCTTAAATAAGTTCTAGGTCATTAATCTGAACTACTAGCTTCTTCTACTAGAAGACACAACTTAAATATTAGTTGTGTCTGGATAATTTTATTCATGTCTGACCTTCCTTATGAATGCATAAGCTTTGGCACTCTTTGTACTCCAAAAAGTTTTCCCCATGTACAGAAGAAAATGTTTAGATTAGCATTTTTTTCCCCAGATGTCATCAGAACTAAAGTTTTGTAAAGCTGTGCTTATCAATTCGGTAACTTACAAATGTACTAAAGAGAAAGAAATACATACAAAGACGCATGCAAAATTAACATCCCAAACTCTGCTGAAAGTTACTGTCTGCCGTATAAAGTTGAATTGATTTTGTAGATGGATCTGGCCGTTGTTTCAATGAGAATTTCCTCTAATTATAATTGCTGTATTTATTCCAAATGGCCTAAATGAACAAAAGGTGTGAGTTGAGATCCGGTTATCTCTGAATCTGCTGATGATGCTTACAGCTAAAGGCTGCATGGAACTTGCTGGAACTTCAGATGAGTCTCTGCAGATGCGAAGGTCGTTAATGAACGAGTGCAACGCGCTGCGAATTCGAGGCGGCCCTTTGTTATTCCTCCAAGTCCTTAAAACATTCAAAACACCAGAGTGTTTTGAGCAGAAAACCTTCACAGAGGCAGAAACAGCTGACAGAGAGCAACACCGTTGACAAGGCAGGCATGAAGCTGGCAGTCCTTCCAGAGTTGGCCCGGATCGCTCCTGATTTTGCTCAGCACACGGCTTGCAGTTAATGATTGTGGATGTCGAGTGGAACATATTTCCCCCTGGAACAAATGGATCCTGTCATTAAGTCTTCTGATGAGAGTGGAGGGTTCTTCCGTCATCCCGCATGCGGGAAAGCGCAGCTTCCCTACTGTTTGCTAATTATTGCTTACCTTCAGCAAACGTGGCTAGTAAACGACGTCCTCTCACCAGCATGTAAAGCCGGGCCGTAAATGTGTTTACTGCACCCTGGTTCGTCATTGACCACTGTACCCAGGATATCCTTGTGCTGATGCTCTACCCGTCCCCTTTCCCCGCTCCCCCGCCCAAACCCTCCGGCCTTTGTTGTTTGGTTATGTGTAGCAATTTTCCGCATCCCAGAATGCCAGACGTCTTCCAAGGAAAATAAGTAGCAGAGGTGACTGGTGTAATAAAAAGCAGTCACTGTGGCTGTTCTTTGCTAGGCCCTTTGAGGCCTAACAAATGTCGCCGAGATGCGGGCCAGAAATATTTCACACGTGCAAATCTAGCTCTGAAATGGAATAAAGTACCTGAGAATTTGTGTTTCTGATTCACTTCTTTGGCGTTATCAGGACTGCAGACACAACGCAGACAGTGTGTAAAACTCAGCTGCCCTCTGAATCTCCCTCTCGAGTTCAGACTGCTAATTTTGGCTCAGTCGTTTCACCTCTAACTAATCGAATGGCAGCCAATCAAACCAACCAATCAGGAGAGACATTGTTCAGCCATGTGAAGATTCCCACAGGAAATGACCAGCTCTGCTAACCAGGTGAGGTTGTCGCACATGAAGGTCCGAAAACAATGAGCAATTTTTTTTGTTTTTTTCATAAATCAGTTTGATTGCAAATAAATACAAGTATTGTCCCTTTGATTGCTAATTGATTAGGCTTCTTTAATTTCTACAAATATGGATGTAAAACAAAACCATAACATTTGCCATATTTAGAGCCAAACAAGAAGAGACTAAGCTATTTTTTACAAATCTGGGAGCAAAAAGAGGTTCAACTAACATCTAAGTAATTTCTCAGAACAACTCCAGCTTGTTTAACTAAATAATAAATTAAGCAGAAGTTTCCATTGCAAATATCACACTAATGTTGAAAAAATAAAAAATTGTATTTGCAGTGTTTCCATTAAATAAGAAACGCAATTCAAATCACACACGAATAAGTTTGTTCACATGATCATTTGCTAACATGACGCCACGACTCTACCAACTACTTCCTGTTGTTTTCCTTTTTTTGATAAACAGGATTTTTCAAAAACCAAATAAATCGCATAAGTTTGTTGACACGATGTCACTATAAGACATTTTGCACTATCGTCCTACAACTACTTCCTGTCGTCGTCTTCTTTGTGGTTTTCTCCAGTGGTAACATCCGGTTGTTGATCACGTGACTTGTGTGATGCGGAAAAAGTGTTTCCATTGGCGTTTTCCAAAATAAACCAATTTCAAAAAAAGCTACCTCATCCTAGCAGCAAAACGTTTTAGCAAAATTGGACATTTTTTGAAATTGGAGTGTTTCCACTGAGCAAATTTATTATCAAAATGTCAAATTGCGAGATCAAATAGTCAATAGAAATGCTAGCGACCGAAGGTGAGAAGCCAGAGGTAAAATGACGTTGTGTTCATGAGGAAATAAGTGGCCTTTTCTGATGCTGAAATGGTTTTATAAACCACAGTTTGTGAAAACATCTAATGAAACGTTTCGCAAAATATCCGTCATTGCGTACAAGCTTCATGCTTCCTCACCTGTGTGACGCTGTCCCTCATGGTGGGCGAGCGCCCTTTGCGGGTGGTGGTTGTAGCCATTGTGGTCGTCGTCTCCATGATGGTGGTGGACATATCAGCCAGTGGGGTGGTGGAGGTGGTATCGGTAGTGAGCACCGAGGGCACGTCGCCCACCAGCCTCAGGTTGCCCTGGGTCTGGACGCTGGGGTCACCCTCAGCTGCCAGTTTGAACACCTGCAGGCCGTTGTAGTACAGGCCCGACATCTGGCCCTGGAAGTGGCGCCCCTTCTCTCCACCACCGACTTTAATGAACGTCTGGCTGTTGAAGATGGTCAGCTGGCGACCTGATGATGCCAGAAAAGCCGGAGCCGTGGCAGACAGAGAGAGAGGCGGTAGAGATAAGATGGAGAGGAGAAGAGAGAGGCCATGAGAAAGCAAGGAGGGGGGAAAAAAGATAAAAGAAAGGATAGAATTCAGCTCATGTTTTAGCTCAAATATGAAATACAGTAATGCACAGACATTGTGGAACAGAGGCGACCTAGAAACAGGGAGGGGGATTTCCTGGGTAACACTTTAGGGAGATTGGGCCCTGGCTTGCAAGAGTTGGTGCCATTACATTCCAGAAAACGCAGCCCCGAATCTGGCAGTCAAATAGATTGCGGGGGTCGTCGCGGATTGACCCCGGGACGGGTGGTTCACAGCAAAACGCATCTGATTTGCCCCCAGATGGAATATATTAGAACAGTACTGGCTCTGTGTCATTGACCTCCAACGCACCTGAGCTGCACAATGATAAAGTACCTCTACCAGCAGGAAAATGTCACCTCACCGCCATCCGAAAGAGGGAAAATGAGATCCTCATCGGTAGGAAATGTTTAATTCATCAGGGGCTGTTCTTCTCCGCGGTCATTACCATTTATCTGGATGGATAGATGAATGAAGGGAGGATTGGGGTCAAGCATTTAGCCAGGGCCCAATACTAATGTGTTCCCAGGATGTGTGGCAAACGGGGAGGGGAGTGTGACAGGTGGAGCTTTTCCCCCACCAAATGACGGCAGCAGAGGGTTCACAAATAGGATTTCATTTGGGCATGCAACGCGGTCGTGGTTGGTGGCCACCCGGACCGTCTCCAGCGTCGTTATGAGACATATGGTTCAGACGGACATGTTTGTAAGGATGTGGGATGGAAATAGGAGTTATGAGGTAATTACTCAAAGGAGAAGGATGAGAGAAGCCAAAGAGCTTTTTTATGGATTAATCAATGGTTGTAAGGAAAGAGGGAGTGTGTCTGTTTATGAAAGGAATATGCCACTAATGTGTGCAGTTCAGAGAGAATTATTGACTCAGGCTATGGGCCTCTGAAATTACAGAGCGATGTGGAGCCTGAATGGAGTTGACGCTGATATGCAGAAGTATTCATATGCCTTAATCTGTTTTGTACTTTGTCAACATATGCCAATGTTTCTCAATTCTGGTCTTCAGGAATCACTGGCCTGCATGTTGTAAATGTGTCTCTGATCCAAAACACCTGATTCGAGGGATTGGATGACCTCCTCTGCATGACATCAAGTGCTGCAGAAGCCTGTTCATCGCCCACTTATTCAAATCAGAAGGGGAACACCTAAAAGATGAAGGGCAGTGGAGTCTGAGGACAGAAATGGAGAAATACTGATAATATTCTAATTGAATTTAAGGTGATAGACCAACACAAAGTAGAGCACTGTTGTGAAGTGGAAGGAAAACATGGCTTATTTTTATGAATTTTTTTTTAATCAAAAGAAATCCAACAAAGTGTGGTATGAATTTGTATTTAACTCCTCTGGGTAAATACTTTGGAGAACCACCTTTTGGCGAACATCTCTAGAAGCTTTTAACACCCCAAGACAAAAACACTGTCCCATTCTTGTTGTCATAATAGGTCAAATTCAGTCTGATTGCACAGAAAGATTCCAATTTTTTAAATCTTTCCAAAGATTTTTTGTTTTTTTGTCAGTCGTGGGTCTAAACCGTTTTGGTCCATGTTTAAGGGATAAGGTCAACATCCTGGATCATGGTGAACCTCTTCCCTCGTCCCATGTCTCAAGTCTTTTCCAGCCTCTAACAGGTTTTCTTCCAACACCGTTTGCTAGTTAGCTCCATCTACCTTTCCATTGGAAAGAAAAAAAAAAAAAAAGCTTTACCACAGCATTATTCTGCCACCACTGTGTTTCACTGGGGAGAGGCTGTGCTCATGCTTTCTACAAAGCCTATATTTTGCCACAGAGTTTTGCTGGAAGGTGAAAATATTTAATTTTGACCCAGTGTGGATTGATAACTTCAGCTGTGTTCCTACAGGGTTAAATGAAACTTACATTTTATTTATTCTACTTCTCCATTTTCATAAAGGCCATGTTTGTGGAGTTCCTACGATTCTCCCATCTGAGCTCTTGATCTCTGTAGCTCCTCCAGAGCTACTGTGGCCCTCATGAATACTTTTCTAAAGAATTTTCTCCTTGCTAGGCCTGCTAGTGAGTCTGTGTCAGTGGTGTCCAAAAGTTTTTGCCCTTTTGGCCAAAACTGCCAAATTTAAACTACTGGTGTGATACAGAATTCAGCAAATGAAGACATGCAGAAATGAGTTTATTAATGTGTTGTTTTTTTTATCTGCACAATATTTAGCAAACACTTTGTGAAATCTATGAATCCTTAAAGATCCAAAACGGAAAGAAGGTTTTGTTTGGACTACTGCCTTATTAAATTGAATTTGTAACTTACATTACTCAAGAGTCTTCAGAATCACACCTCAAACAAACAATTTACAAAATTCTGAGGTCATCCGTCGTTTCCTGTTTTGTTGGCCAAACTTTTTTACTGCTCTCGACTTGTGGCGAATCAAAATCATTTCAAGGGCCACAAATGGCCCCCAGGTCAACACTGCACTGTATTTCCACTGGGATTGTATCACACACACAAGTGGACTCTATGTTACGGAGTAAAGCTTCTTCCCAAACAAGACGGAGGCTCGTATTTCTTTTACTGAACCTTTCTGTTCAGTATTT